>JAQIXC010001732.1:0-13346 GCA_034697605.1 Metabelba pulverosa
CCAACAATTCTATTTCTAACACACGGGGAACATCACACACTATTAATACATCATTGCGTTTTTCTACCATGTAACCTCAATTTTTAATCAAATTAAGAGAATATAGTACAGTATATTTTTGCAATTATATTCGTATTTTAATTTCTCTTGTAATATTTTACTTTTAAAACAATTTAATCATATTATTATAATAAAAATTCGCTATTTAATATTATTTAAATAAATATTACGTTTATTATCATATAGTTACTTTTTAATGATTGTTTTTCGCAGATAGAAATTTGCATATTTATTTGGTATAAAGTTAACTATTCGTTTATAAAGTCTAAATGTTAATTTTATTTAAGTTCAATTGTTTATTCTTATATTAGTCATTTATATGTACTGTATATTTTTAGAAACATTTTACTGATAATATAGTTAGTATATGTTAGTAAATTGCATTACATTAAATAATCTATAATTTACACTTGTAAAATTAAGCTATACTTGGCAAATAAGTTTGAACATGTTAACTCTTACAAACATACGGTTAAATTGTTATAATTTTAGTAATCTAAATAGCGAAATGTATTTTGGCTCAAATTATAACAGCAGTAATTTAATTACGGTTCTGCCGATTGTCGGCCACATTTATCTTGCTCGTTTTATAAATAATGCAACGGTGCAATGGTGCGGAATATTAATGTTTGTTATGAAAGTTTTTTCTAAACAAGCAAATGTCAGGTAAGGTTTTAAAATTTTTTATAATTAAACAATCATATTTATCCTAATTGTTTTGAACATAATACAGCCTGAATCAAAACCTAAATTGATACATAACACTGAATATCTCTGGAACCGCTTATCCGATTTTAGAAATGTTTACTTCAATTTGTTCAGAATCTTGCCACCCAACTTTCCACCAAAGCATTTTTCAATACGTATAATATTTTAAAAGCTAGAACAAATTCAATTTTTTGACTTGATTTAAAAACAAAATAATAAGTTTGTAATTTTCTATTTTTTAAATTTATTGCAAAACCATAGAATAAAATAAGATTCTAAGATAAAATTCACACATTTTAAAATGTTATTTTAGTGTTTACTTTACAATTAATATAAAAATATAATTATTTATAATTTTATACATTATAGTCTATGGCAGTTATTTTTTAATAAGGAGACATTTATTGATAAAAATATGATAACTAGTAACTATACAATGTTAAAGCAATATAAAACAAAACGAGTTATCATGTTTGCCAATAGGTGACTTATTTAAAATAACTGAAGAAAATGACTTAAGAATTACTGATTTATAAAATTAATTTTGTGCAGTAGTTTTTAAAATTATTCATTTATTGAAAAATGCTTTGGTGGAAAGTTGGGTGGCAAAATTCTGAACAAATTGAATTAAAAATTTCTAAAATTGGTTGAGCGGTTCCAGAGATAATCAGTGTTATGTGCCAATTTAAGTTTTGATTCATGCTGTATATTCCAAAGATATATACACTATTATTTATTTAGTAAAATTAATAATAGCAACATATTTTATTACATCATTAGTTGTTGTTTAAAATTAGATGTACAATTCTGCCTCACAATTTAAAATATTTACAAGAATACAGTATAGTTCATTATTAATCATTAATTATACTATTTTAGAAATAACTTGAGAATACCATTTCCGTGCGTAATATAAATTTTATTATGATAGAAGTGTTGCGTTTATGCTATATAACAGCGCAGTCAAAGAACGGCTTCCATGGTTTTATTTAATTAGAGTTTATTAGTAAAGACATTAATTAATACAGTATAAAAATTTGAGTTATAAAATGATTAAAGTTTTATTCATATGCAAATTCAATAAAGTTTTAAATATGATAATTAATATATTAATAAACAGTTATAAACTTTAATCAATTTTTAACTAAAATTTTTATACTGTATTAATTAATGTCTTTGCTAATAAACTTTAATAAAAAGCTCTGGGAGCCGTTCTTTGACAGCGCTGCTATATAATCTTGTTTAATAAATAATTTGCATTTATGTAAAACATAATAAAATATTTTAATTATTTAAATAGAATAATTTATAGAATTTTATAAATTTAATTAATGTGTAGAATAGAATTTTCACCAAAATTATTTGCTCATGGTAAAGAAGCGATAATTTATGTTAAGAAAACAAATGCGAAACAACTGGCTGATATAATACTTGCTAGAGTTCCTCCTTCAGAACAATTGAGCAAGCTTGCTAATCTGAACGGTTCAATGCGACTTAGCAAATTTATTGACTACAGCAGAAATTCAAGAGTGTTAGCGAGAACACATATATGTAATATTATATACTATTAATATATTTACATATAACTTAAAAATATATTGTATGATAAAATTTAAACTTATTTATTTAGTGCCCAATTCATTCTTTAAATGCTTCGATTGTTTCGATGCGGAGATCTACTACTCAATCGTCGCATCAGTACTACTGCTGTCGTACGCCTTATATCGGAATCGAAACGCATTTCAGTCGTACTTCACATCCGTTTGGAGTCTAACGGCTATTCTCTTCTCTGATTACATGACAATCAAAGTCTACAATACATTCGACCGACTCGTGACCGGCGTTTGGCTTCTGGTCTGCACTGTATTGTTGGCCGCATTCGCCGGTAATCTAAGGGAACAGTTGATGCAAACGGATCGCGTCGATTGGGTCGACTCGTGGCACGACTTGTTCTCTAAGTCCTATTGGAAAGACATGCAAATACTAACCGTTTCGAGCGACCGGATACTAGATTTGATTAAATTTAGAAATGCGCATGATGAAATGAAATTTCAGGAAAGACTATTACCTCGAATCGAGAATTTTGAGTTATATGACAGCGATTTCGATATAACATCACTAAATATAACGCGAATTATGAAAGAAAATATTGTTTTTGTATACAAAGAATCTTTTTGCCAATTATTAAAACGCCAATTAATTAAGCATGATTACGCGGAAGACACCGATTTTCACATCTCTGAATTTGGCTATGATGCTCCCATGTTTATTGCTACGAACCGGGTTACTTTTAACATGGCTAATTATACCATATTCAATGCAGTGTTTGTATAAATATTTATTATTTTAGCAATATACAAATAAAAATAGGAATAACAAAACATTATTTATTTTGTATTTATCTTAGCTTGACACAATTTAGTGAGAGTGGAATTGAATCCTTTGAAAGAAAAAGAATCATATATAAAATAAACGCTCAGTTTGCTGATCTAAAACCCAAACAAATTGACCATGATACTCTCAACTTATATGAAACAAAAGAGTTATTTCTATTTTATTTTTTAATTTATGTCGTTTTATGCGTATATTTTATTATGGAATATTTATATGCTCACAAACAAACATCTATTAATATTAATCGGACATCGATTTGAATTAAGCAAATAAAACATATCTATTTTTATTATTTTATACTGTTGTAAATAACTGATGTGAATCGAAGATGAATGTGGTTCTAACCAATAGAATACTTATCGAATTCCGTCGATGAGGTCGTCGTAATCGCGCCGATCGGTCAGCCATTTTGGGTCAATAAGCGGCGGCAGTAACGGGTTGGCCGACTGTAGGCGGATAGTCCCGCCGCGTAAGAAGTGTATACGCAATGCCTCTATCGGTAGTTTCTAACTATATTTGTTTGTATTTATTATATTTAAACATGTAAATTATTTATCACATCCAAAATGTCACACAAATTAGTAAATGCTTAAAATAATGCATAATAATAAATAATATCAAATAAATTTTTAATTAATAACGATAAATTTTATACTATTTCATTGTGAGCTAATGCATAATAGTATTGTGCAATAAATAACATCATCTATTTTACCTAGACTATTTAATAAGTTATTTTAGTTTATTAATAATAATTATTAAATTTAATAAACAATTAATTTAAAATAACGAAATTATATGTAATTAATTTTTAAGTAATTA
This sequence comes from Metabelba pulverosa, assembly GCA_034697605.1. Taxonomy (NCBI): domain Eukaryota; kingdom Metazoa; phylum Arthropoda; class Arachnida; order Sarcoptiformes; family Damaeidae; genus Metabelba; species Metabelba pulverosa. The sequence goes on from JAQIXC010001732.1 coordinate 3,985, forward strand.
TAACTTGGCACATTTTTTAGCAATAAAGTGTTAGTAAAACATAAACTAGAATAAAAGGGTTAAAAAAAGAAATTAGTTCATAAATATTTTGCTAATATTTTCTTTATATTATTTTGTAATTAGTCTCATTTCTAAATTTTAAAAAATATATACTTGTAACCTGATTAAAAAGATATAAAACATCGAAATATACTTCTAATAAAAATGCATTAAAAAATTTATTTAAAAATAGTCAAGGTAAAAAATGATTGAAGTAATAACATACCGACTCCTAGTGCTCGCGTGGATCACAGCCCAACGTCAGCTAATCCACGAAAGGACGGCATCGCGTAGTGAGTGGAACGACAGATACGACTTCATAGTCGTCGGCGCCGGTAGTGCCGGCTCTGTCGTCGCGCACCGTCTGAGTGAAGACAAGAGAGTGAATGTCCTGCTGTTGGAAGCGGGTGGGGCTCAGAGCGCGACCTACAACGACATACCGGGGATGTGGTCAGAGGTTCTCGACGATGAGGTCAATGAGTGGTACGGCTACTACAATGAGCCGCAAACGTACATCGCAAAACAATACGCGGGCGGACGGATGCCGGAGCAAAGAGGAAAGGCAATCGGCGGCTGTTCTATACATAACAACATGAACTTCGTTAGAGGAAATGCAAGAGATTTCGATAATTGGGTCAATACGTACGGCGCGAAGGGTTGGGGTTTTGATGACGTTTTGCCGTTTTATTTACGGTTTGAAAACAATACGGACGAGAAGATTGTAAGACAAAACCCCTCATATCACGGCACCGACGGTCCGGTGCAGATCACCACTTGGCCTAAACCGCCGATATTTGCATTGTTTGAAAAGTCGTTTCGCGAATTGGGTTTCAATGAAACCGATATCAATGGACCAAAACAAACCGGTTATGCGTTCGCACAGCGAACCATCACTACAGACGGTATCCGCGCGTCGATCGGCAACGCCTACGTCGACCCGAACCCACACCCGGAGAACATGCATATAGTGGCGAAAGCACTTGTAGTTAAGATACTATTCAACGGTTTGACTGCAATTGGCGTCGAATTCATCAAAAATACGAAATCATATAAAGTGTTTGCCGATCGGGAAGTCATACTAAGCGCCGGTATTTTAATTAATTATTAAATAATAATTAATTAATTCAAAATTACCATATTTAAAATACATACATGTTTAAATTATTTCGTTTAAAAGGTGCATTAAACACAGCGCAAATTCTAATGCTAAGTGGAATTGGCGTTTCCGCACATCTCAAAGCACTCGACATACCGGTGCTGCTGGACCTGCCGGTCGGCAACAACTACCACAACCACATCGCCGTCGACGTTGACTTTAAGGTGACCAACACTAGTATGTACGGCAAACAGGAACAGCTGACCGTCGAGAACCTGAGCGAACTGTACTTCAACCGCAGCGGTTCGCTGGCCAGCTCGCCGTCTAATGCTCTGTTCTTAAGCACCCATAACAACCCGGACAAGAATTGGCCCAATTTTCATATATTGACCGGAAAATACGCCGAAGAGAACGATATGTGGATTGACTTTACGCTAGTCCGGCACCAAAGTAGAGGAACCGTACGCCTGCGCTCGAACAACCCGCTTCTGCCACCGCTCATCGACCCGAGATCGCTGACCAATGCCCAGGACTACGAAGACATGTTGGACGGCATGCGGTTTGGGTTTGAATTGCTCGAACGCACGTCTATCGCTCAATATATTGATATACAATCTACGGCTGAGTCGGGCTGCACGGCCTGTCTGGGTAGGCCGACGTCGCAATGCGACGACCAACTCAAGTGTCTGATTGAGCAGACGGTTGAAAGTTTCAATCACTGCACCGGCACGTGTCGAATGGGCGCAGTCGACAGACCCGATGTTGTCGTCGATCCGCAGCTTCGCGTCAAACACGTGAAGAATCTACGCGTATGTGACGTCTCGATAGTACCGGAGATACCGAACGGACACATGAATGTCAACGCCATTATGATCGGCGAGAGATGCGCGCAGTTTCTCAAAGACTGCTATCGTTAGATCTGACTAGTCTTGATGTAGTGATTTGATCTTGATGAAACGAATGATTTTAATTAAGTTTACTGTAAATATTTTTGTATATAAAAATGTCATGAATATATTAAAGTTTATATTAAGTTTGTTAAAGACTGCTGTCGTTTGCCCTAATTATATGAAATATTTTGTTTTAATAAACACTAAACAGTATTTAATTTTAATGTGATATTTATACAGTGTATTGCACTGTTCACGAATTCACTTATGCTTATTTTTACTTTGTATTGAAGCAGGATAAAACTCTTTCTAATTTTGCATTTTGGTTTGATAATATCAAACAAGAGAATTGTTTCTATTCTATTTGAATATCAGAGCAATAACAAAATGTAGAATGTTCAAATATCAATAATATTGATAAACAATAATTTTTATTGTAAAAATTCTAGTACCTATAATAAATATTATAATAAACTAAAATAGAGTTTTAAAAATTAACTAGTTCATAAATAAATCTGCAGCATACAGAATATTGTATTTAATCTTATTTCTAAATTTAAAAACATGTTTGTAATTAAATTAAACAGGTATAAAACATCGAAAAATAATTCTGATAATAGTGCATTGAAATATTTTGTTGAAGATAATTAGTGTAAATAAATGATTGAAGTAATCACATACCGATTACTAGTGCTCGCGTGGATAACAGCGCAGCGACAGCTCATACACGACAGGACGGCATCGCGTAGTGAGTGGAACGACAGATACGACTTCATAGTCGTCGGCGCCGGTAGTGCCGGGTCTGTCGTCGCCAACCGTCTGAGTGAAGACAAGAGAGTGAATGTCCTGCTGTTGGAAGCGGGTGGGGCTCAGAGCGCGACCTACAACGACATACCGGGGATGTGGTCGCAGATTATTCCAGATGAGGTGAATGAGTGGTACGGCTACTACAATGAGCCGCAGAAGTTCATTGCAAAACAATACGCGGGCGGACGGATGCCGGAGCCGAGAGCGAAGACCATCGGCGGCTGTTCCTCCCATAACAACATGAACTTCATTCGAGGAAACGCAAGAGTTTTCGATAATTGGGTCAATACGTACGGCGCGAAGGGTTGGGGTTTTAACGACGTTTTGCCGTTTTATAAAAGGTTTGAAAACAATACGGACGAGTCGATTGTCAGACAAAACCCGTCATATCACGGCACCAACGGTCCGGTGCAGATCACCACTTGGCCTAAACCGCCTATATTTGCATTGTTTGAAAAGTCGTTTCGGGAAATGGGTTTCAATGAAACCGATATCAATTGTCCGAAACAAATGGGTTATGCGTTCGCACAGCGAACCATCACTACCGACGGTATTCGGGCGTCGATCGGCAACGCCTACGTCGACCCGAACCCACACCCGGAGAACCTGCATATAGTGGCGAAAGCACTTGTAGTCAAAGTCCTGTTCAACGGTTTGACTGCAATTGGCGTCGAATTTATAAAGAATACGAAATCATATAAAGTATTCGCCGATAAGGAAGTCATACTTAGCGCCGGTATTTGAAATGTTTATATATTTTTAATTAATTATTTTATTTAACAAATAATTATGTTACAATTTATACTCGACATTAATTAAGGGGCTATAAACTCAGCTCAAATTCTAATGTTAAGTGGAATTGGCGTTTCCGCACATCTCCGGGCGCTTGACATACCGGTGCTACTGGACCTGCCGGTCGGCAACAACTACCACAACCACATTTCTCCCGAGATCGTCTTCAATGTGACCAACTCCAGTATATATGGCCAACCGGAACAGTTGACTGTCGAGAACCTGAGCGAACTGTACTTTAACCGAAGCGGTTCGCTGGCCAGCGCGCCGTCAAACGCGCTCTTCTTCAGCACCCGTAACAACCCGGACAAGGATTGGCCCAATTTTCATATATTGACCGGAAAATACGCCGAAGAAAACGTAATGTGGATGGACCTGACGCTTGTGCGGCCCCGGAGCCGGGGAACGGTGCGTCTGCGCTCAAAGAACGCACTCTTACCGCCGCTCATCGACCCAAGATCGCTGAACAATGCCCAGGACTACGAAGACATGTTGGACGGTATGCGGGTTGGGTTTCAATTGCTCGAACGAACGTCCATAGCCCACAATATTGATATACAATCTACGACTGAGTCGGGCTGTACGGCCTGTCCGGGTAGGCCTACGTCCCAGTGCGACGATTGACTCAAGTGTTTTATCGAGCAAACAGTCATAAGTTTCAATCACTGCACCGGTACGTGTCGTATGGGCGCAGTCGACAGACCCGATGTTGTCGTCGATCCGCAGCTTCGCGTCAAACGCGCGAAGAATCTGCGCGTATGTGACGCCTCGATAGTACCGGAGATACCGAACGGACACATGAATGTCAACGCCATTATGATCGGCGAGCGATGCGCGCAGTTTTTTAAAGACTGCTACCGTTTTATCTGATTTGATCTTGGTGAAACTAATGATTTTATTAAAGCTTACTATTTATATTAGCGTATTTATGTGAATGCAATGCATTATTTTATGTTAAGTTTGTCAGAGATTGTTATCATTTGCTCTAATTATGTGACTTATTGTTTTAATAAACACAAAACAGTTTTTAATTCTGATAATTCATATATCATGTATAAAAAGTAAGCTAATCGGGCTATTTAATATTCGCGCTTGCTGTAACTTATATTATTTTAAACATGAGTGTTGTTAAAATTAAACTTATAGTAAAGTTAATAAAGTTTAATTTTAACAATACTCATGTTTAAAATAAAGTAAACTATAGCAAGCGCGAATATTAAATAGCCCGATTTGCTTACTTTTTAATCATGTATAAAAAGTAAGTCAATCGGGCTATAACTTACTTTATTTTAAACATAAGTATTGTTAAGATTAAACTTGTAGTAATATAAAATTGAGTTTAAAAATTAATGGGTATAAATTGTATATTTGACTTACTTAACAAATAATATACTATATTGTGTATTAGATTTAACATATTTGTCATTAATTAATAGATATTACTTTTTAAACTGTTATTTACTATATTTTGAGAATTAAACTTGGTGTAATATCAAATAACTGTTTAATAACTAATAATTTTTTAAACTCTGTTTTACATTACTACAAGTTTAATCTTAACAATACTCACGTTTAAAATAAAGTAAGTTATAACAAGCGCGAATATTAAATAGCCCGATTGACTTACTTTTTAGTTATCATATAAATGAGATAATATTTATTAACATAGTATTAAACAGATTGTTTGTTATGCTATAAATAGTATCAATGTAGTAATAATTATTTACTAAAAATAAGTTTAAATTAATAAAATTTATTACTTGCCTTTTTCATATCCTTATGACAAAAACTAATTAATTAGAATAAAATATAATAATAACTTTATCAAAATAATATAGTAGTAGTTTATATAACAACTAACTTGGTTATAATATATGATTAACTAACAATTGATTATTTTATTTTTATTGTGTTTATAAATAATAATTTTAACGCTATATTAGTTTATATCAAAGCTTGCAGATTGTGGTCCGCGGGCCACTATATAGCGACAGCGTTTATGCATGATATTTGTGATATCAAAATTATCCGCAAATATATGTGCAATAATAGATGAGTTGAATTACAAATATATTAGATTTAATCTCTAATAAACTTGTATTCATTTAAATGGCTTTAAACTTATGAAACATAATTGTGTATATTTTTAAACTATATTACTAATCATATAGAATTAAACTATAAACTATGATAATTAAACTAGAGCTTACTGTGCAAAAATTCGTATAAGTTCAGATTATTTTTTGCACTTGAACAGATATTTAAACAGGCATTAAACACAACACAAAAATATAAATTATATATGCGAATTTGATACAAAATTGAGCTGAGATCTTGCTTAATTTTACACAAATAAAGCATGCATATATATTGAAACTTTTATAAAATTGCAAGCTTTGGTTTATATATGTCTACAGTATAAAATGTCATGTATGTATTATTGTAAAAAGCATTCTTTATAATATAATATGCTTATATAATAATGTTGCGTGTTAAAATTTAAAAATTATTGTAACCTTTAATTAACCAAGTTATATAGAATATAAACCTAATTACAGTAAACCATGAACTTGGCAAGTTATATATTTCATTATTACTTCCTTAATTTTAACTTATTCATGTATATATAAAGTTATGTTTCTGAATTTTGTTTGAGAATAAATAAAATAAATATCTATTGTTTAGTTGCATTTTATATTATTTAAAACTATTTTATAGAATACTTGTTAACTTTACAAAATAATGAGAAGGAAATTTCTTGATCTGTACAAACGATTGCCGCCAGATCTGGCCATCAGTTCAGCCGCTAATCAATTATATCGAATCGGTTTGTGTCTGAATAGCGGCGATACTGACCGCACGTCTCGTCCGATAAGAAGTGAAATAAATAATCCAATTCTTATAATTATTTCATTAATAGTGTTTATTGCGAAAAATTTACTATGCTTATATTTAAATAATCGAGAATCTTACTTATATGTTATACTTGGCGATTATACGTATTTGTATCAAATTGACATTTTATATTACATAGTACAGATTGTCGCAGCATTTTTTAGCATGTCATCGCAATTAGTTTATTACTATAATTACATAAATGGTATAAAACCGACATTTCTCGCAGTGTTTGAAGTGATGGCGGGTTTGCGACCGCCGGCCGACGTCGGACTGACTGATGAGCGACAGGTATTGTTATTACTTCGAAAAACAAAATTATTGCTAAAATTTATAAAATTTAATAGCAAGTATATAAACATATGGATGTCATTATGCGTGATTATTATTCCTTATATTTTATATTGCACTATTATAGAATTATTTACTTTTGGCTTTTGTAATTTCTTATTCTATAACTTAACAGTTTATTACATACTTAATGTATATGCATATCAAGTGATTTATTTTTATCTACTATGTTGTTATTTAAAACTATCAATCAATAACTTAAATAACATGTTAAAACTAACAAATTATAAATTGACTGAAAAATATTGTCAACTAATTGATGCAAAATACAAACAAATTGCTGAATACAATGCTCATTATTGGACAAATTTTTTGTTTATATTCTGGATACTCGACAGCGCCTACACTGCAACAATTTTGTTTGTTACATTGTTTAGATCTTCACATGTAATTGTACAGTTGGTTTTAGGATATATTTTTATTTTCGCATTTATACTGTTTCTATTTGTAATATTCACGGCGTCGGCGGTGAACACCGCGGCAAACAGCACGTATAAATTATTGAACAATTATTTTGCCACAAAATTATCAAGAGCAAAATATTCTAGTTGGCCAGGTTTAAATTATCGATTAAAAATTAAGGTAATATATTACTTAAACTTACACATGTTAGATGTAATCTGGTAGTATAAATTATAATTTATAATTAAAAATCTATAGATAACATTTACTATTTGCGTTATACGTGCTAAACATTAAATCTAACATTGTACTATTTAGCTTTCATCATTAATTGAAAGAATAGCAAAGAAACGAGTTGGGTTTACTTGCGGTGTCATGTTCACTATTAAGTACTTTCGCTGTTATGAAGTAAGTATCACGTTCTATTTGGTAAAATTTTAATGAATTAAACTTTAAAATTTTAACAGATACTCATATTTCAATCAACTTTATTTCTTAAATTAATCGAATTATTTGCAGATAATGTTTAAGTGTATTAAAATTTTAATCATAATTAATTAATTACTAGTAGATAAAATGTAAATGATTAAAAATGTTATAATTAAAAATGAATGTTCAATACATGTAAAGCCAGTCTTAATATAGTTGAGACTAGATTTTGCTAAAAGTGCAAGCGTTGGTGAAAGCTATTAGAAGCTCAAGACTGGCTATTCGTGTTTATATACATAAATAATGTAAAGAGGGGTTGTGATGCTTATTGTTATTCATTTTTTAATTAAGGAGCCGAAGGTAAAGAAAGTTATATCAAATTATTTACGTGTTAATTCGAATGTTAAATCGAATTGTTATATCGAATTATAAGTCGAATTATGTTATGTCGAATGTTAAGTCGAATGTTAAATCGAATTGTTATATCGAATTAAGTCGAATTATAAATAAATATCTCAGATAAATATGCTGTATAATTCATGTTTTGACATTGTAAAATTTGATGTTTTAAACCATAATACATATGTAAAATATGCCTGTTCAATTCATTTGTATTTTAATATAATTAATAATGTAAAGTTGTGACATGATAGTTTATAATATGCACTTTTTAATTTAGACTTAAATTGATATTTTACAATGTTTTTAAGCATTGCTTATTAACTAATGATCATTAATTTCTAAATAATTATTTTTTTATTAATCTATTTAATATACAAAGTTAAACGTGTCATAGTACATTTCATTTAATGTGTAACAGTAAAGATAGTTTGATTTACATGTTAAACATAATCAACACTTTTTGTTATAATGATGTGAACCTTACAATGCATATTTACTTTTGTTTAATATAATATTTTTATTGATTTTATTGTTTATTCAATGTTATTATTTTTAAAAATGCTTAAAACTGTTAAATATTATCTGCGTGCTATTTCAATAATGCGTAAAAATAGTAGTGAATACAAACACAAAATCTGTATAGAATAAAATAATGTGATGTTTAATTAAATAGATTTGCATAGATTAATATAAAAGTTATACATACTTCATAGCATCGAAAGTAATTGATAGTAAATAATTTCCAGCATGTAAATCCGGCTTGCATCTTGCTTATTCTTTCAATTGTTAACAATAACTAAAAATAAATAAAATACAAAATGGTAAATTTAATTCATAATTATTATACTTGTTAAATACCTTAATTTGAAATCGAATATTTACGTGTCTAAAATTATACTTCACAAAACTCGATACAAACAACGCGTTTAAAACATAATAAAAATATAGAAATTGATACAAATATATATTGAATGCATAATAAGCGTAAAGTGTGTAAAGAATTGTATTAATGACTCCAAACACTAATGTCTGCCAAAGTGTACAATAGAGTAGATATGGAATTAATGTTAGAAATATTCCAGATATTGGTGCGACATATGCCGTGTTAAGGTATATTATTTTAGTAAATCTTGAATAATTTTTAATTATCTTAATAATTTTAGCATAATCATTTAGACCAACACTATCGGGTGATCGCAATCCGGCCATCATTTCAAAAACGGCGAGAAATGTCGGTTTTATGCCATTCCTGTAGTTAT
>JAQIXC010001733.1:0-13344 GCA_034697605.1 Metabelba pulverosa
CACTCCTCCACTCCTCCACTCCTCCACTCCTCCACTCCTCCACTCCTCCACTACTCCACTAATTCACTACAATTCGCATCATTTATACCGACTTTAGCTGCAGTCGACGATTGTGCGACAAAACAAACAAAAACTAATTTATTTAAACTTTAATTTAAATTAAATGCATTTGCAATCTATTTTGTAGTCAAGTTTCTCGATATACTGTTTCGTAATTTTATTTTAATTATCCTAATAGTGCTGTCGCTGCCGATAATCAACAATTATACTTATTTATTAATAATGTAAATATGAAACTTAAAATTCAATTAAAGAGTATATAATATTTTTACAACAAATAGTTAGACATAATAGCAATTACTATTCAATATTACTTTAGTAATTGTGATATTGAATATATAGATGTTTTATTAAATACCATCACATTTCTCGCAAACTACTGAACGGATTCAAATGAATTCAAATCAATCCTTTCCTCTGTAATTGATTAATTAAAAGACTGTACTTGCTACTGTTTTATTGGCAACAATTGATTTTTAAAGTATTAATACTAAATCTTACCTTATATTCAAAATTTTTCATTATAAGTTTTTTAAATGAACTAGTCTATGTTTAAAATGCTGACATTTTATCAAGAAAATGATAATATATTTTTTAATATTTAATATTATATAAAACTATGTAATCGACGCCCGATCTAATGTATTGTAGTTTTTGTTATCATTAAAAAGTATTATATTGTAGTTTGTATTACAGTTGTGGGAAATTCTGAATAATTTAAGTGAAATTTTTATCAAAATCCGTTCAATAGTTTTCAAGATATCTCATAAAAACAGGGCATTTGTAATGTAGAACCGAAATATATAAAATAAATTTAAATGTTTTATTGCATGCCAAAAAATAAACTGTTCAAGATAAACTGTCTATAATATATTTATAGATTGGGGATATGAAGAAGAGTGATAAATTATTTCCTGTAATAAACGTTTTGAAAAATATTTTCTAACTTTTTTTTTATTAATATTTAAATTAAATTAAAATAAATAAAGTTAAGTTTGGTTTAGCCATGATTAATTTCTTTTGAGTTAAACAAAAGGAAAGTTATAGTGTAAAATTTGAATTTATATTCTTACAGTATAATCCTGGAGTAAACGAGAAAAACTAGAATTTTAGGCTCTTTTGCGTCTATGGCTTAATTGGAGAACTTTTCTTAACCCTTATATACAAATAGACTTTAGTTGCAAAACACAAGTATTTGTGAAATTAAGAAATATAGAAAAAAGTAACCAAAATGTACATTAGTTTCGTACAATAAAGATTATTTTATGTAATAATTCTTACCATTATAAATTTTTTAATATAATTTTGTGCATAGTATAGTGTAAGCGTACTTAAAAAAATACACCTAAAACACACATACAATTAGAATTTTTAGTTATTGAAATAATTTACTAAAACATTGCTAAAAAACTAATATTAAAATATTTATAAATCTAGCTTAAACTATATAACTTGTTAAATTAAAATTAACCAATTTAGAGTAATAAAGAAATTGTTAAATATTATTTATGAAATTTTGCAAAATTGTTTCGATGCTTTTTAATGGAAAACAACCAAGGAATGTGATTTTAAATCAATAAAAACATAAAATTGTTATGGCCTTATTTTTAATTTTGTAGAATTTAAATTATTTGCATATATTTGCAAAGAAATATTTTCAATTTTAAAGTTTTCAAAATAGATACGTCTGTATTCAAATATTTATAAACATTAACAGATTAGCTCCGGTGGGTAAAATTGATTATAAATTATTTATTTATATCTATATATTAGTAAAGTATCTACACTGTAGATTCTACATTGTGTATTCTACAGTGTAGGCATTTGTTATTTGAAAGACAATAGTAACTTTATTAAATTTGAGTCATTTATTTAGAAGCATTTTAAAATATTTACTGTTTCGCTGAAATACACGAATTTTTATAGCTAATGTACATGATTAATTTGTGTACATTTAAGCAAAACAGATTTTTGTTGCTAACATGCAAACATTCCCTGATTATTTATTGAACATTAATAAAATATTAAATTGATGCATTTTGATATTAATTTGAGCATTAAATCTATTGGTCAATATTGATGGATATTAACTAATGCGTCATAATTCTGCTAATTTGCACACATTTACTGTAGATTAAAGTGTTATGCTTATTTTATATCTTGGAGTTATGTGTTGATGGTATCATGCTTAATAATACTGTACCCGGTATACGCTATACAGTATTTTGCCATATTTGCCACATTGTAACTTTGTAAAATTTATAAAGTGTTAATTCATAGTAACAAATTCTTTTACTTAAATAAGAATTATTCTTTGACTCACTACATTACTAACTTTTTAATTTGTATGAACATTTTTTAACTATACCAAATTAATAAGAATAATTAATTTTTTTTTGATGATAACTTTAAAGTTATATTTGTGTTAAATAATTTTAAATCTATTGCAATAATAATGAATTTTTGTGGAATAAAAAGTCGATTCTTAATGTCTTAATGTGTCGCTCGTCTAACATATTGTTGTAAAAAAACAAAATGGAAAAAAATTATTTTTTAAATAGTTATCGATATCATTGAAATTAAACAAATTTTATTTTTCCTCTATAAATAAAAATATTTCTTGTGAAAATATACATATAAATTAAAAAAAATTAGCACGGTTCTGTACTACTATTTAAAGAAGAGAATTTCTTTATAAACGTGGAAATAATTTTTTAAATTATAATTAATTAATTGTTATATATTATATAATATATAATGTATAATTATTAATTAAGCAATATAATTTATGAGTTTGCCAACACAGCATTATTCAAAATTTAAAACGAGAATTGTATTTTTAAAACAGTCAGCAATTTTCTAAAAAAATTAGCATATAATCCAATGCAATCATGGCAAAATTTAGTATATTTTATTTTTTGTTGTTGTTAGTGTTTTAAAATAATTTATTTTATACTTAAATTCAATATAACAAAGTTATTTAACCCTGATAACTTTTTAGTAAACGTTCCATGAGCATTTTATTAAATATATAACAACATATACCTGTACATACAGTATTATTTTAGTAAAAGTAACATTAATACATATACAGTATATAATATGATAGATATATCAATTATTTGAAATATTATAGATTAATTTTACTGTTTAAAACTATATTATTAAAATTATATAATTTAAAACAACTGCATGATTTAAATGTTAATTTAGAAAATTGAATATGTATACACAAGTGTAATAAATAAATTATAAACTATGCATTAAATACTTTTGAAAATTTAAACAGTAAAATAGAAATGTCAAAAATGTATATTTGAATATTTTTGCAGCCAAACTAATAATTGTAAAATGCTGATTTATAGGTCTATTTTAAAATATAAAATACAGTATTATTATTCTTGAAACACTTTATCATGTTGGCATTTCTTTTGAAATAAAAAATCATTACAATACCTGTTATATTAGTTAAAAGTTAATTTTATATACAAATAATAATTATTTTAAAAATTACATTACCTTATGACAATTATTTCAATGCAATAGGAACATGCCATTTTCATGAAATATATACCATACTATAATTATTTTAGGATAGTAAAATTACCAAGATTAATGTACTAATAATTTTTATAACAGATCTTTTGGAACAACAACCGAACAGTCACGACAACAGCGCAACCATTAAAGCAAAAATCTTTTACAAGTCTTGTATGAATACCCGTAAGAATTTAACAAGAAAGAAATTAGATGTTTGTCGAAACTATTTGATCTCTAATTGAAAGGTAAAATCGAAGAGATAAGTGATTTGCCATTACGTGAAGTGATCAAAGACCTGGGCGGGTGGCCGGTGCTCGAGCAGAACTGGGGTTCGCCCGGTTGGAAGCTGGAGGAGCTGTTGGGCAAACTGAGGGGAGAGTACAATCAGGGGCTGATAGTCGAGCAGTGGGTCGGACCGGATGACCGCAATTCGTCGATTAATATAATACAAGTCAGTCTCGATTAGAGGCAGCAATAGAGCAAAACTCCTCTTTTCTCACAACTATTTCAACGATTTTCTAATTAAATCAATTCTTTTACTCATTTTATGTCTAAAAGTTGGATCAAATGTCTTTAGGCCTTCCGAGTCGCGACTACTTCTTGAAAGAGACCAGTTTTAGGGAAAGGGAGGCCTATTTGAAGCTTATGGTCGAAATCGCAGTCCTCTTGGGCGCCGACAGAGCCTATGCTTCGCAAGAAATGAATAAAGTCTTGCTCTTCGAGACAGAACTCGCAAATGTGTGTTCACTTCAATACGTTGTCTCCAATCGTAAGACTCGACAATAGCCTAACCCATAGTCTAATCCATGCAATGCAGGTATCGATGCCCGAAGCGGACCGACACGACACGGGAGCCATATATAAAAAGCTGACATTAAAAGAGTTGCGATCATTGATTCCCGAATTCGATTGGATTTCATATTTGAATAGCTTTTTGCCGATTCCGGTCTTCATTGACGAAGAGATTGTCATCTATTCGATCGAATACTTCCAGGAAATGGGAAAAATCATCGCCAGTCACGACTCGAAGGTCGTACACAACTACGTGATCTGGCGGTTGGTGAAGTACATCCTGCCGTACCTCGACGGCGACTACGCCAACATCCGCACCGAATTCAAGAAAATCCTCTTCGGTTCGCAACCATTGCTTTGCCGAGTGTTTGTGCCGTTAGTTCACACCATTTGTTGGTTTGTTTAGGCATATCTGCGGACCGGATCCGATGGAACCAATGCGTCGAACTGGTCAACAAGAAGATGGGAATGGCCGTCGGCGCCCTCTTCATCCGCGACAACTTCGACCCGAAGAGCAAAGAGACGGCACTCGAGATGATTCACAACATTCGCAACGCTTTCAACGAACTTCTCAGTCTTAACGACTGGATGGACGAGTCGACTATAGACGTGGCCCGAGAGAAGGCCAACGCCATCAATGAGCGCATCGGTTATCCCGAGTTGTTAACGAATCCAATCGAACTCTCGAAGGAATACCAATTGGTTTGCAATCTTAGATTACTCTCTATTTGTCACTAAGACGTCTCAATTTGTTTGCATTTTTTAATGCAATTCCAAATTTTTTTGTTCTCTTTATAATGTTTGCAATTCTCTCGAGAACTCGAATTCTTTTACTTTATATAAACAGAAAAACTGCTCTTTTTTAAGCATTTCTCGCATTTTTGTTCACTTAAGGAATGTTCGCATACTTTCTCTCCCTTTTCCGAAAATCACTTTTCCCTACAAAACACTTATCAAGTTATGTCACTTCATATTCATATCCATAAAAATATCATATTTTTAAAAATTTTCAAATATTTGCGATAAATTGCAAAGTAATAGACTATGCATTAGTTGGCATGTATGATAGTGCTAACTTATATTGCATCTATACCTATATATACCTTATATGGACGTTATGCTGCATTCAGCTGCAAGTATATGAGGACCAGTTCCTGCAGAGCATTCTGGGAGTCCTGAAGTACGAGTCGGCCCGGAATCTACTCAAACTGCGCCAACCCGTCAATAAGGACCGTTGGACTACCGAACCCGCGGTTGTCAACGCTTTCTATAATCCCAATAAAAACGACATTGTATTCCCGGCCGGAATACTACAGCCCCTCTTCTACTCGCAATACTTTCCCAAGTACCTATTTTCTAAAAATCTTCTCTAATTCTATAACTAATTGCTTAACAATTTTAACCAAAAGATCCTTAAATTACGGCGGAATAGGAGTTGTAAGTAATGACTACATTCTAAGTATTTAAACTTGATATCTTCATCACAAAATGCTAAAATTATACTAATAGTATTATACTATTTAAATATTAAAATCTAGTTTAATATCATTTACTACTTATGATATATGAATATAATAATATTATGTAGCATTTTTTAATACTTCTGAATTAGATGTACTGTACACTTATTTTACTTAATTTTTAATTAATGTTTTAAAAATTAATATCAAAACAAACTTACTTAAACATAATTATCATAATTGAATTACTAAATAGCAATGACTAATATTGTTATTACTTATATATTTAGTTCAGAATTACCATGAAGAATATTACTGTATTATAATAGAACAAAGATTATAAAGAATGCATTCTTTTAAAAAGGCTTCAATGAAAATTAGAAAAATAAAATCAATAAATGTTTCAGTCTAGTCTATTAGATGTCGCAACGTTAAGTATAAGTTTTTTTTGCAAAAATATATTTCTGTATTCTGTGATCTTTCTAATATCTAATACCGTAAACGTTAAAAAATTATGCATAATAAAAGTTATAATAACACAAATAAATTAATAATTAAAGTTTGTTTCAGGTAATTGGTCACGAGATAACACACGGGTAAATAACTTACATTGCTTAATTAAACAGTCAAGCATTAAATAAGACATTGACTACAGGTTCGACGATAAGGGCCGGCAGTTCGACAGAGACGGCAATTTGAAGCAGTGGTGGAACAACGCGACGATCAAGAGGTTCCGAGAGAGGGCTCAGTGTATAATCGACCAGTACTCGAGTTACGTGCTCGAAGACATCCGCATGAATGTGAATGGCAAAATGACTCAGGGTTAGCGGATTGTGCCACTCGCTACCAACAAAGCTACCTTGCTAAAACTAGTAAAACTACTTTGATTACTTTCGAACTCAGGCGAGAACATTGCCGACAACGGCGGACTCAAACAGGCCTATCGGGTATGCATTCAATACAATACTTTCAACTCATGTTTAGCTCAATTTGTCAATTCGGTGCGAAAGGCGTTCAAGAAGTGGGAGAAAGAGAATGGAGTCGAACCGAAACTGCCGGGAATCGACCTGAGCCACGACCAGCTCTTCTTCTTGAACTACGCACAGGTATGCCGTTTCTAATTGCCACCCAAACTCGTCTATAACCAGCACATTATGCCCGAAGATCTGGTGCGGCTCTATGAGGCCCGAAGACGCTCTGAGCAAAGTTCGCTCATCGGTTCACAGTCCCGGACCCATTCGGTATGTTTGATACTGTACCGTACATGTTACAATTAAGTTATTAATTTACTAATTTTGATTCCTATGTAAATGACAGCGTTTTGGGTCCGCTTTCGAATTCATACGACTTCTCAAACGCATACCAGTGCCGGAAGGGCTCGCGAATGAATCCGATTAAGAAGTGCTCCGTTTGGTAGTATCGGTAGTATTGCTAGAATTGCTAGTATTCGCTACAATTGATAGACTCGACGCGAATCGACAATTTGTTCGACGATTACATCGATTTTTTTATCTTTTATTTCAAAAACAATTTCACAACTAATTGGAACTAAACTTTTTTCTCGGTTTTCACTTCATTTCCAAATTAATTATTCATTTTCTCTGCTCTTTATTCATATCATTAGATTATCAGCCAATTAACCGAATTATTTATTTTTGAGCTAAAAGTTACAAATGTTTAAGCATTTAATGATAATATTCTGTTTAATTTGTATTATTTTGCAAACTTATTATACTCGTCTAATAGTCTAATAATTGATGTTTATTTTAAAAAAAACAACAGTATTTATTAGGCAATTTGCATGAATTAGGAGCTTATTATTTTAAGGTTTTAAATTAGAATATAAATTTTGGCTGCTACATTTAATTTTTTTAATTAATAAATTATATGATAGTTGATTTAAAACATTTTTCAAAGCAGAATGTTCATATCTTTTAAAGCAAGAAATATCATAATTATGAAGACATATATTTATATTTTTCGTACATTTTATTCGTAACAAAACACCGAAAACACTGTAGCTTTTATGAGATCAAAACTCCATTCAATAGTTATTAATAATTTCTTTGTTTCACTATTCTTTCACTGAATAATTCGGTTTTTGATGCATGATAATAAACCAGCTATTTTATCATTAATAACATTTATACTGTATAATTATTGTGTAGTTATATTGTGAAAACAAAACATTTCGATTCATCAATTCTAATGTTAAAGCTATCAAATAATGTGTATTAATTATCAAAACTTAATTCCATCTAGTTGTTCACTAGATATTTAATGTTTAATTACATTATCTTACTACTTTTACTGTTAGATAACAATCAATAGATTTGGAAATTATTTCATTAATTCGTTTGTTATTCAGGTATTTAAACATTTGAATAAATGAGTTACTTATCGATCTGTTATTATTCAAACAAATTATAAATTCATTGTTGTATTTGTGTTACTAATTGTACGAAAACCTAATTAAACTATTTTTTCAACATTTATTTTTTAAATAGTTTGCTCTTGGTTGTTTTATTTTATTTCAAACCAGTTTAAATATTTGTATTATTTTATAAAACGTAAATTTGCATTTGTTTAAAATAAAGATTTGTAACTTAATTTTTATTTTATAATTTAGTCAGAAATAAGAAAACATCAAACAATTGATAAATATTTAAATTACATAAATGGCATGTTAGATTTAGATTTACCATTTCATTACATTATCAATACATAGGTTCTTCAGTATGAATTTAAATTCTAAGAATAAATTATATTTTTCCATAAATTTCTTCCTATTAAAAATTAAAATGTAACATTATTAAATAAAATAAATATTATCTTAATCTTTAAATTCTATATAAATACTGATCGACTGCTTTCACTAAATTCTTAATTATAATCATCTTATTGTTCAATTAGTTGTTATCGTAAAAACAAAACCCGAATCTCACAAATTGTAACAGTTTAAAGATTGACTGCAAACGCGCAATAATTTCCTTTCTTTTCTGTGAAAACGTAGCAATTTTTCGAAGAAATTATTATTAAAATCAATAAGTATTACAATAAATGAATCAATTTATGATAAAAGAGACTATAAATTAAAATGTAATCGAAATATAACACTAAATATTTGACAACAAATTTCTATATGTATGACATGTAATAAGATGTTAACAACTTTATGGTTCAGTTTTATCTCGAATCTGAAAAAAGAGAAATTAATTTATGATTTGTTTGAGTGGTCGGCGGGTTTGGGCGCGGCTTTGGAGGGGCTGTCGCTGTGGACGTCCCGCTTCTTAACGAAGCCGCCGAAGCCCGAGCGGTCGATCTCATCGAAGTTGCGTTTACTGAAGCCACTGAAGCCGGACCTATCGATTTGGTCGAAGTTGCGCTTCACGAAGCCGCCGAACCCCGACCGGTCTATCTCGTCGAAATTGCGCTTGGTGAAACTATTGAACCCCGTTCGGTCGATTTCGTCGAAATTCCTTTTGGCAAACCCACTAAACCCGGACCTATCGATTTCGTCGAAATTGCGTTTATCCGGTTCGCCGAACGACATACCAGTCATTGGGTCCAGACTTCACAGCGAATACAATATATTCTATTGTTATTATTATTCTCTCTTTTCTATTAATATTTATAATTGTTTTGGCAATTGCGCTAAAAGAACTTAACTAGTATAAATTACCTTTGAGATAATATAAATTTATAGAATATTTATCAAATTACAGTATGAGCATGTATAAAAGGCATTATACATTAGCCTTGGTCTAATTATCACCTTGCTAAAAATACTTGTATAAGTAAAAAAAATTTACTAATAAATATTTATTGGCAAACTACACTTACTTTATTAATATATTTCTATAAATATTTATTAGAGTGCATAAATATAAGCACAGTACAACAAATTATAAACAAATCGAATCTATTTAAACTTATTATTCTGTATATCCGACACTTTTTAAATTATATAAAAATTCTATGTTTTTAAAAATAAAAAATATTATACAAAATGTTTATTAAATAAAACATTATAAAATTACCTTCGTTTTTTGGCGGCCCCAATAGAAACCCCGCTCATGGTGTCAAGACTACTCGTCCTCTTAGGCCGACCCAAGCTATAGCTCAGATGCATTGGCCGACTATTTCGGTTCTGGAGTGCGTTTAGGACATCGGCGCCACTCAACGACTCGAATGCATTGAAAACGCGTCCATTGGTTAAGCCGTCTAACGCTCTAATCAATTGGATTTAGGGTTAGAATGGATTTACGCGAATGAAGAGAACAGGAGATTCTGGGTTCGTTTGCTTGGTTTGCTTGGTCTGGTTTGTCTGCCGGTGTAAATTGCACAATACCTGAGCAGTTGTGTGCCAGAGATTCTGTCGATAGAATGCATTAAATTCTGGTCTGTGGGTCGAAATGGAATAATTAAATCAATAATTGAGTGTTTGTGAAGATATTTATTTATATGTTTGATAAATGTGTTTATATTTAATAACCAAATATTGATTTACCAGCGAATCGGTCGAGAGTTTGCGATAAAAGCCCTCCACTTAGCGGATCAAGAGATCGCAACACTTCAGCGCCACTTAACCGACTCAGAGCTCGCATTTGAATCAATTTCCTGACGACATCGGCGCCCGACACTGCGCCCGACACTGCGCCCGACACTGAACCGGTCGCCCAATCCCTCTCCTCCGCACTCGTCAACGCACTGCCAGCTGTCGCGCCGTTCAAAGTCCGAGCCCTTAATCCATTCCTATCCAAATCATCCTAACATCACAATAACACTGCATTACAACCAATAGTTAGTTAACCAATAGTTTGAGTGCATTCTAACCCCTGTTTACATTGATTTCGAAATTAAATCTTTTTTCTATTTATTGCTATTTTATGGATTCGCTGTGATTTCTATTAAAATTCTATCTCAATCGCGAATCATACATTGCACTTTTTAGGCACACAGTATCACAATACTACACAGTATATAGTGCACTATAGAAATATATACTGTAGTATATTTGTGTATATTAGATAATAAGTTATAAAAAATATAAACTATGTATATATTATTCATATTTAGTAATAATAATAATGATTAATTAAAATTAAATTTAGTAAAACTAATTTACGTTAATTCACAATACATTTATAAAATATACATTTATTCTAAAGGTTGGGGTTGTTGGAGTGATGGGAGGAATCTCCAAACACTAGAATCAAACCAATAGTTTTGCCAATATTACGTTAGAGTATATTATGACTACAAAGTATGTACAACTATAATTTACAATATACTAAGTTGCATTTTTTAATTTTATTTATTAAAAGCTCATAAACACTATTACTGTATTTTGAATATTTACTTGTTATTAAAATTTTTAGACATAATAAAAAATATTTTATAAAAAATGTAAATATTTGATCTAGCAAAATTTTTTATACAATTTCAAAATATCTTATATAAAACTTTCAAACAAAATCTATTTTCAACTTTGCCTTATAAAAATTGGAAATATTCAATTTAAATATTTTCCAAGAATTGACAATAATTTTATTCATAACAATAAGACATCTTTATTAAATTCAAAGTTTAGTAAGAAATGATCATGATTGAATTAGGCAAGCTTAGTTTGATTCAAGGTGTAAGATAGAACTCTTCAATTGAATTAACGTTTTTCTGTGACATTTTCGCCGCGTTTTGCGGCAATCAATCAAATCGAAGTCAAAAACTTTTATTAAATATGAGTTTAAATTGAATTGATGTGTGACTTGAAATACAAAGAGAAATATCATTGTTTCAGAAAATATAAACTGATTTTTGTTTTGAATTATTTATTTTCTAAAACTTTCATTTCTATACATCGCTATTCAATTTATACTCAGATAAATATATTTACAGTATATTATGAATAAAAAAAAAGAAACATAATAAATTAAATGTAATTTTTAGCAAATAGAAACAATAGTAAAAAAGACAGAATAAATAATTGTGAAATAAGTTGCACAGAAACAATATTTATTGCATGTTTTCAATTTTACACCAATCTTTGAAATTTTATTTGGAAAAAATAAAAACAAGCTGCTCACTAAATCCGCTGTCCACTTTAATTTTACTTGATTACATCTACTTCTATATCATTTTAAAAACTTAAATCAATAAAATAAAATAAAACACTATTATTCAAAGAGCATTATTAAATCTAGCAATCAATCTTGATATGTCTTTTCATTTAAAACGTTCTGTGTAAATTTTATAGTTCTACAGTATATATAAAGCTCAATTCGTAGTTCTATAGTTCAGTCTATATCTAAATAAACTGGTACTTTTACACAAAGAAAAGTTTAATTATGGCGAACAACTGAATAGTTGATAACATTATTTTTCATCCAAACACTTAAACATAAATTGAAAAATTGTGAAGCATTTGAAATAAATCCTCTTTTCAAACGAAAGAAAGGTTTAGTTGAATAGAAATTTTAAAATTTCTCTATTTCGAGCAAAACATGTATGTCTTTTAAGTTTTAGCCCAATTTGTCATTTCGAAAGTTTGCAGAAAAAGCACTCAATTATAGAATTTGCATTTCATTATTATTTTACACTGTACAGTAATTCATAACTGATTCTAATTACGCATTAATCATGTTTTCACTCGTTTTTGATAATCAAATCGTTTTATTCGAAACTCGAATTGAGATAATGCGGCGCAAAGTGCGCGACTCGAGTGTGACTTAAACATCGCTCAAAATCTAATTTATATTCAATTTAATTGTTTTAATATAATTAAACAACCATGACAAAATAGAATAATTGGGTTATTTTGTTTCTAGCATGCTAAAGAAAACTGTTAGACAATTGAACGCTATTTTAGTCTTATATTAATTAAATTTGTAGAGAATACGTGATTTTAATTGTTGCCTACTTTGATTGTTCTTGCTTAAAAAGTTTAGAAGTAATTATTTCATGCATATTTTTCAAGCACATCTTATGAAAGTTCTCTCGATTATCGATTTGTTCTTTTATGTAAAAGTTAATAAATATAAACAATTTAAATGTAAATAGCCCCAAGATTGTTTTATCTCAGAAATCTTTACTATCAAACAAAAACAAAGATTTAAATTACTATCGAAAGGCAAAAACAGTTGAGAAAAAAAATTTCAGAAATAAAATAATATTTAAAAAATAGTAAACTTTTGTACAAAAATTAAATATGCATTCAAATTATTATTAATTATCATTCATATTATTCGTTCAAACAAATTAAGCATTTTAGACTTATTAAATATATGTTTTAATTTATAAGAAATATCTTAGAGTTACTAAACTTAAGACAAAAAAAAGGTTGTATGATTAAGAACAGTGTAGATTAGTGTAAAAATTTTCTATATAGTAGTTATTAAAGTTCTAAATGTTGCGCAAATAGCTTACTGTTGGTATAATTTTAAAATTTTATTCATATATTTCTAGTATATTTGTAGATGAATAATTGTCTATA
>JAQIXC010001734.1:0-13339 GCA_034697605.1 Metabelba pulverosa
ATAACAATTGCAGGTACAGTATTTTTGAATATAATTTCTGAACATCAAACATATGATTTTTCATATTTGAGTGTATCGGTAGTGATAAGCTACTAGATTGGAAATTGTGCGACATTGTTGTGTCTACATTCAACGTATTCACCAATATTATAAAATTCTAAATATACTGTACAGTATTATATAAATTTATACATGTTGAAATAATAGAATTAATGCAAATAATTGCAATAAATTGCTATTTAATGGAAATCATCGGAATAATAAGTAACGGAATGAATGGAATGAATGGAAGAGAATGTATGAAAAGTATGCGGAATATGAGTGAAACGAATGAAATGCGAAATCGGGTACCAGTTCTTGGTTTCGGAGCACTTCGAGTCGGAGACCGTTTCGCCGCTTCGTTCAGACCATTGGCGGACTTTCGCTGTTCTCTCAGCGCACTATAGGCGCACTTTTTGCGCACTTTTGCGACTTTCGGTTCGAATCTCTGCTCAAATATTTACTTAGTATTTGCTTTTTTTTAATTCGACTCATTATAATTCGTAATTGTATTTATGAATAATTATTTACGCAAGTATAAACTACATATGCAGTAGATGTATATAATAGGAGCTTTTAGGAACGTTTTTTTTTATTGTTTTGACCCGCTTTGAACATGGTGATAAAATCATCTTGTTACAATTTTTGCATGTGCAAATTAGGAAAGCAAAGTAACTACATTTTATTATATAAACACAATAATAAATAAACACAAATTTGGCAAGATATGGCAAAACCGGTATAAGAATAACTAAATTAGTTAAACTAGTGTGCCATGTCGTATTTTAAACTGAAAAATTTAATTAAAAAAGTTAAACTTACTTGGAAGCTGACAAAAATAACCTTTCATTCACAAATTACGTTCGAAATAGCAATTAAAGTGTTAAAAGTAAACAAATTCGTGTTTGCATTTGACTTATTGTAATTGAGTTCGTTATACCATATTTTAGCCGACAATCCCTCAGTTGTATACGACTAAAGCAGGACATTTTTACTTTACCATTCTTTACTAGTGACGTAGTATATCTAAACACCCGGGTAATAACGTTAATTATAAAGATGATATTATACAATAAGTACGTCTTTATTAAACTTTGGTAAAGTTAAAAAATATTGGCTTAAACGCCACTACGAATAAGGGACTATCGAATAATTTCTGTCAAAACAATAATATTAGAGATGAGAGAGAGTGAGGGTTGAGAGGGAGTGAGAGTGAGATATAGTGGTGTAATGAGTGCGAGAGTGCGGATGCGAAGAGATTTGCTTTGAAAGCACTTTCGGCACATTTTTGGCCAAACATTGGATTCGCAAAGAGAGGGCAAACCGTTGGCCACTGCGAGCACCGACGCAGACATTGCCGGCCGACTACTTAAGTATTGGTTTGTTCCGCAAATCTTATCCATAAGTTGTGGAGAGAAGTGAACGACTCGTGCGGATCGGCAGAACCGATAGTACCGACAGTTGATCCGAATGTCCAAAATCAATGACAACGAAAGAGAAGACATTGAATCAATTAGCTGCGGATGGTATGCCTGGAGACCAGCTTTGCTGCAGAAGTACCGAACGGCGCGATGGGTACTGGTGTGGCTGTGCTTTGCCGGCGCTCTGCAGGGCTTCATAGTGAACGGGTGCGTCAATGTCGTGATCACTACCATCGAGAGGCGGTACAAACTGAAGAGCAGCGAATCGGGGATCATCGCCGGCGGCTACGATGTGGGCACTTTCCTCCTTCTGGCCCCCGTCTCCTACTTCGGCGGCTCCCGATCTAAGCCCCTCTTCATTAGTGTCGGAGTACTTATTATGGGTATTACTGATGAAAAGTTTGGAATGTATTTCAATAATTAGACTATAAATGACAAACATGTTAGGCATCGGCGCAATGGTCTTCTCTCTGCCCTACTATACGGCCGGAAGATATGAATTCAGTGACGAATTAAATAACATTTGCAGTCGGAGTCCGAACCAAACCTACTGTTCCCTCGACTCGAACGAAAAGCTATCTAACTATAAGTGGGTCTTCTTTTTGGGTCAATTCCTTCACGGCGTCGGAGGTATGCGTTATATAGTCTCACAATATAGTCGTTGATTTACACCACTTCTCACTAAATCGCAGTTTTCCTTCAAATTCATTCAGTTGTCTCTTAATCTATACACTCTTATTAATACACTGTATATCGAAATAATTGTTTAAATGTTTTGATTAATTGTATTTCGTTTTCGTTTGTCTATTCAAAGCTACGCCTCTCTACACATTGGGTAAGAAATCGGATTAAAAGAGGCTTTTATTTAAATATTAATTATTATGTTTTATCTGAAAGGATGTACTTATTTAGAAGAAAGTTTGCCGACAAAGCTCTCGTCACTTTACCTTGGTAATATTTGCGAAAATTGCTACAATTTAAGTAATTTATTACAATTAATTAATTTGTCATTACTTTAGGAATTTTCTACACAACAGCCCTATTGGGGCCGGCAATGGGCTATGTATTAGGCGGACAAATGCTGAAGTGGCTGTACGTCGACTGGGTGTCTGTAGACCCGGACGACTTGGGTCTGAGCAATTCGAGCCCTGTCTGGGTGGGGGCCTGGTATCTCGTCTTCATAGTTGGCTTTCTCTTGTCTTTACTTATATTTATACCGATCTCTCTCTTCCCGAAGGAATTACCCGGTATTTGAAGAGAGCTTTGAACGCAACTATAGTTTTGATTGAATTTTATCTCAAATTTCAGACACAAAGCGAATTCGGGCGGAAAAGGTGTCGGAAACGCATTCAATACACGACAACACCGAAGCCGTTGCGAACAAGAATTTCGGCCAAACTGTGAAAGATTTTCCCAAATCATTGGCTATTTTGCTAATCAACCCGACGTTTATGTTCCTCAACCTGACGGGCGCTACAGAGGGTATGTGTTCTATATTTAAAACTTTTGGCTTCGTTTCAAACCAACCAAACCATTAGAATGTGTTGTTTAGCACTTTGTGGGAGAAGTCTCAGCAAATATTTTCTCGCAATTACGACAAAACATGTAATCGATTACTACAAGAGCTTAGGTTCATGTCATTAGCTGAAGGGATCAGCGATTCAATGGTTAAACTGTTTAGTCTGTAATCTATGCCAAGTTCTGATCATTTTAAGGGCATTAACCGCTTCTTACAAACCAACTAAATGTAAATTTTATTCATTTGTACAGTATATTGCTTTGGCCGAAAATTTATTCAATTATATTTCTGTTATATTTTGTTTTTAAACTTTACAAATAGACCAGCTACTTTCTAATTTCGCTATTTTTACATTGCATTCATATTTACGCCTATATAAAATGCCTATATAACATTTTACATTAATGCGATGGAAAGTTAACCTAACTTTGAATGAATAATTTTCAAAATGCTTTAGCAAATTCAAAGTTCGAAATAATTATAATATAGTAGCTAATACACTATACATTTAAAAAGATCAATTTTATATTTGAATGATATGTCATGCTAAAAATCGACGAAGCCTAATTTAAATTGACACTTGTTGACAGCTTATTTAAAGTGTCAATGTTAACATGTAATAATTTACTCTATACTGCAATCACTATTACCCTGTATATACAGGCAATTCCGTTAATAAGGAACTCGGATATAACGGAAAATTCGAATTTAACTGATATTCTGTGTTAGTAACATGATAAAATAATAACAGAAGCACTTAAGACAGTATTTAATTAAACAAGTTACAAAATGGAAACTATTTGCTCATTAGTTTGAAACGAATTGAATGAAAGTCTTTCACATTTGATATATCACTCACTGAACTGACAATTGGTTGTTAGGAATGGTTTTGTCCGCTTTGGCCTCATTTTTACCCAAAATAATTGAACAACAGTTTAGTTTAGCGACGAGTACTGCGGCTCTAATGGTGGGCATAGTGTCGATCCCGGGGGCGGGCGGCGGCACCTTCTTGGGCGGATACCTCATCAACAAATTCGACCTAAAATGCGCCGCAATATTGAAGTTCTGTATCATATGTTCACTCATTTCGGTCGGTCTGACCACCACTTTCCTCATGTCGTGTCCGAACGTGAGCTTCGCGGGGGTGACCGACGCCTACCCGAGTGCGCCGAATGAGAGCCATTCGACTCAACTGCATATCAACTCCCCGTGCAATTCGAACTGTTCCTGTTCTCCCTACCAATACGACCCGGTCTGCGGCCTTAATAACCAGATGTTCTTCAGCGCGTGTTATGCCGGCTGTCGACGGGTCTATCACTCGGGAAACTCGAAGTTCTATTCGGACTGTCTTTGTCTGCGTTCAGTCGAATACAGCCTTAACTCGCAGTTAAAAGACGTTTCGATCGCTCCGAACGGAAAGCCGGTTCGAATCGAAGCGCAAAGGAATAAATGCGAGTCTGAGTGCAATCTTTTGCCTTTATTTCTGGTTATGATCTTCTTCTGCGAGTTCTTCGCGTTTCTCATTGCAATGCCTTCACTGACGGCAACCCTCAGGTATGCCAAGCCTTGTGCCAACCCCTCCATGAGTGGAGACTTCGATAGCTAAATGGGTACCTGTTTTCAGATGTGTGGCCGACAGCCAGAAGTCGTTCGCTTTGGGCATTCAGTGGATGGGAGTCCGCATTTTGGGGACAATACCGGCGCCACTCATATTCGGCTCTTTAATTGATTTCAGTTGTCTTTTATGGCAGAAGTCGTGCGACGACTCGAGCGGTTCGTGTCTTACGTACGACAACAAACTGATGGCCAGAAATATATTGGGAATCGTATTCTTACTTAAAGTGCTTTCGTTTGTCTTTCTCTTCTTCTCGTGGTTTCTATACCGGAGTCCACAAACTCAGAGTCCGTCGGAACCGACTGAACGCAAAGAACTAACCAATTGTGTTGTCCACCAATCAAGTGATTCCAAGCAAACCATTAGTTGTCCGAAACTTAATACTCAAAACACTACTACAACTAAATTGTAATTTTATCCCAAATTTATATTTTGTTTATAATTCTAACAAGTTTTTAGTTTTTTGTAATGAGTTTTTATTTATACTTTTTATACAAATCTGTGAAAGAAATTAATTAACTATTAAGCGAAATAAAAATTGAAGTAATCGAGTGATTAATTGATGAAATTTAGGCACATATTCATCAAAGAGTCCTATTTATCCGATTGTAAGACTAACGTCGAGTGAAGTCTATTCTTATAATCACTTCAATCGCTGCAAACCCTACGAAGTATTACATTTCAAATGATTTCAATTGAAAAACATATCAATTATGTCAACGAAATACTAATTTATTGAATAAAAACTATTAATGAAATAAATTCGAGTTTCGAGTGAATGCACCGAAACCTAACTCTTGTGCCCCCTTTGGAGCTGAGGCTTGAGCTGAAAGAGCGCCGACTGTCTGTCCGCTTCGGCCGCGTATTCGTAGCCCAACGACTGGCGTCCGGTAATCGGGTCGACGACACGCCCGGCCTTATAGATAACGCGTTCGACCTTATGGTTGACCCGAAGACTGAGGCGTTGGTCGAGTTCGCGAATGAGGAGCCAATCGCCGGCTTTGCACTCCTGGTGCAGGTCGTGGACCAACAGCTGATCCGTTTCCCTGAAGTACATATTGAAGAAGGAGTCGAACTTGAGTTGAGGCACCAGTACTTTCACCGTCTGCTTCATCTCCGCACCCAAACACTTGGCCATCAGTAGAGCCATTGCACCGATCGCTCGCTAATTGCCGACCGAATGCCGATTTGCCGACACTTTCACTGCTTATACGAAACGCGAAATTCGTAAACAATTTTCAATTATATTATATAAACGTAATATTTGGGGTTTTTTCTCCAAATGTATTGTTTTGAACAGATATTTCATTTTTAGTCAAAAATTACGACAAATTACTGAATAAATACTGAAACACGTGATTTAAATTTACATAAATTTAAACTTGTATAAATAAACTGTGAATTAATTTATAAATTTTTTAAAACAAAGCGCCACTCGTTTAGCAAAACTCGAAATGATTGAACTTTTCTTCGAGTTTTAGAAACATTTGTCCAATAGTTAGTTCAAATGTTTTCGAAGTGGGCTTAGAGGGCAGAATAACTTGATACAATTTTACTAAAATTTATAGCAAACCTTATCATTTTGCCGGTACAGATCTTCTTAATTCTTTCTTTAATTTCATCTTGCTAATATCCTATATGCTTTTGTTACATTAGTCTGAAATATAATTCGAATAAAAACTAAGCATGATCATTGATTATTGATTACCTTTATTTAGTAAATGATTTAAATTTTACAACAAATATGGGGTAATATATCGGTATTGAATAGACTTTAATTAGACTGAACATGCTAAGCTAAAACAAGATATCAGTCGTTTAGACCCAACTGTTTAAAAGAGTAGACAAAATATGATTTAAAAATCCATTTATTAATAATCGAAATAAAATATATTTCCGAAGCAATAGAACGCAAAATATGGAAACTCTTCTCAAATCAATTGGCAATTCATTCATCAATTTTCGATTTCCTCTTCTTTTTCTTCTGCTTTTTGGTCGGCGGCTCTTCACTCGCCTCTCCGTTCGTTTCGATCGCGTCCTCAATGTCGCCGTTGAGGTCAGCGGCCGACTCGTCCACGTCTTCGTCTTTCTTCCTCTTCTTCTTCTTCTTCTTCTTCTTTGCACTTTTGGCCAATTCGTTCACCTCTTCGATGGCCTCTTTCATCACTTCTATGTTCTTCTTAGGGATAGTCCCGCTCTCGAAGAACGCCAGTCTGTCCTCAACCTGTTGTTTCATTTTAGACCCGAATATATCGGTCGGAAAATCGTTGAAACAGTCAATCCGAGCGGCGATCGAACACTTATTGGCCAGAAATCGGGAAATCCTTCCCTTGTTCTTAGCGCCGGCCCGTCCTATGAATGTCGAGTGAAATATGAGCCCATATTTAGGTGTATTTCCTTTGGTCTTCAAAGCCCTAAACAACGCCTTCTCAGCGCCCAATATCTGAACGGTAGAGGCCGGGTATTTGGCCAGGTTCATCAAACTACCCGCGTGTGAGATGAGACGCGCGCCTACCTGTCCGTTCAGTGCAAACAAATAGATAAGCGATCGAAAGGGCAAAGGGAGGGGAGGGTTGGCAGAGCGGACATACCGTTTCGCCGATAAGCGTCGCCAGATTGGGAGCGATGTTATGCATTCGAGACATCAAATACTCCATTAATTGCTTTCGATATTCGGCTAAATTAATCACTTTTGAGGTAAACATTTCGATATTAATTAAATCGATTTCCGATATATCCATTCCCATCGAGGACTTGGAGGCGGCGACAACGGCCTGTGCTTTGCCGCTGTCCATCAGAATCTGCTCTAACTTCTCGACCAACTCGTCGTCGTTGTCGAAGCAATCCTTGCGATTCTTCATGAGTTGCGCGACCTTTGCGTACAGATAGTTGTCGTTAACTATTTTGACGAGTTCTGGGAAGTGATACGAATACCACTCCCGAAGCCTCATCGCAAACGTATTGATGTCTTTGTCGAGTTGGTCGACAAGACTGATGCTCTGAATGATCATATTGTCGGCTCTGTTGACATTGAACTTAACCTTCGATCGCGAGTAACTGCGCCCAAGACTACACTCGGCTGAGCCGACCGACTGTAGGGACAGACCTTTGATGAGGTTATGGAAGTGGAAGCGAATGCCGCGCAGGATCTCGGGAACGGCATCCGTGTGCTGGCAGTTCATGGCCAACAGCTCCTGAATGGAAGCGCCGATGCGGGCGTCGGACACTCCCAACACTACTTTCGACTTCTTCTTCGATTTCGGGACATTCGTCTCGAGGAAGACCTGCAGGTCTTCGTGAACTATACCCTCGGAGACACTGTTGATGTTGTCCAACGCATTGGTGCCGGACTTGAAGGGCGCGAAGGCCACCAACTGGACGAGGGACTGGAACTTCTTCAGGTCGAGGGTCGCCCTCTCGACCTGCGGCACAAACATCGCCACCTCTTCAAACTCCTCGACCCGGAAGAGGGCATATCCTGACGCGTGTTCGTACAGAACCACCAATTGACTCGACTATAGGACAGACGCAAGGGTTAGCACTCAGTTCGGCTCAGCTCTCGAGATATCAAACCATTATTGTGTCCAACAATCCAAGACTGGATCCGATGGATCAGTTCAATCAAATGCGACTTAGGGTTCAATTTGGGACAAAAACTTATTCAATGCAAAACACGTGGATTTGAGGCGCTGTTGAAAATATGTTCCTTCAGATCGACACAAATTACGCGACAAATGCTTCACCACTTCTATTGGCGAATCATTAGAGCGATCATAGGATACGTTGACGTACTTTATGTCCAATAATTGATTTTTCGCCAATTGTTTGTGTTTTGAGAGAAACCTATTTTTGTTTACTTTCTTTGTTATAATTGAGAAATATTTGAATTCAAATCAAATCGAAAGCTTCGGTCGATTGGCGAGCAATGGAGAGACGGATCCGCTTGAAGTCATTGAATCCTCACATCAGTTGTAAGATATGTCGCGGATATCTGATCGACGCGACGACTGTCACCGAATGTCTTCACACGTGTAAGACAATGACCGCAACTGCGGTAATGCCGAGCGAACCGGGAATCGGGTTAACCGAATGTCTTGTCTTTGAGAACAGTCTGCAAAAGCTGTTTAGTGAAGCACTTGGAGGAACACAACTCATGTCCGACCTGTGAGATCGTCATCCATCAGTCCCATCCGCTTCAGTACATCAGCTTCGACCGCACAATGCAAGACATTGTCTACAAACTGGTCCCTAATCTCCAACAAAGTCAGACATTAGACTCAATGACCTATCAGTCGATGCACTCTTTGTTTGCGATTTAACCGCTATTTCGGTGTTTAGACGAAACGAAAAGAGAACGCGATTTCTACCGACGCCGGGGTCTCCCCTATCCGAAGGCCAACACCGATAAGGTTAGTGAGAAAGACGTCTACACTTTCCCGACGCACACGAAGGAGGCCAAGGAGGAGAAGAGCGACTGCCACCGCAGCGACGAACAGGTGAACATTCTGCTCGAGAACCTCCAGACCAACCTCATGAAGCCCATGAAACGCAAGTTCATCCGCTGCTCAGCCCAGGCCACGATCACCCACCTCAAGAAGTTCGTCGCCAAGAAACTCTTCAACGACTTGGACCGCTATAAAGAGGTTTGTGCGCATTGCCGGCCTAAGCACCGACACCGACACTCATACCAGTGCTGCCATTCCTTCTGTTTAGGTGGAGATCTTGTGCAACGAAGAAATCTTAGGCAAAGACCACACTTTGAAGTTCGTATGTGTGACGCGTTGGCGATTCAAAGTATGTCTATGTCTTAGCTCTCAATCAGTTTTACAATCGATTTGTTAATAAGTTTTGCAATCAGTTATCACTCAATCTGTTCCTACTTTTCATTTATAGGAATCGCCTCTAAAGTTGGTTTATAGGCCGCGACAAGACTTCTAATCATTTACCATAACTTAATTTATTTATAATTTAATTGCAATAAATATAAAATTATTTTTTGTTTGTTTTCTAATAAAAACAATTACTTTATTGAAACCTCATCTCAAGGCTCGTGTTTTCGGATAAATCTCTTGATTTGATTGATTCGCAAACCTTCTAAACAATACATGTTTTAGTGAATGCGTGGAAAAGTGTGTAAAAAGTTTCCTTCTTTGGCACCAATGATGAAATCGCTATTAATTAGTGGAAGAGTGGGTGCGATATGAACCTGTAGTTTAACGTCGATTTCGATGCCTTTGTCTCAATCACTGATAGAGTTCTCCAAATCTATGCAAAGCATGTAATTTGAGATTTGATTGCACAGAGCTCTGCATCGATTGATGGCATGATTACATGTTGAATGATTGAACATGCTACATTTACAAGCGACTACATCTAAGGTGACTTAACTACTGATCATTAAGTGTTGGAATCAATGATTAGTTTTGATTTGAGAGTCGAATAAAACGATTGGATTCGGGAAAACCCAACTGAAAGGCTAGCCTTCAGTCAGTGTTCAGTGTTTTGTATAGATTAGGAAAACTGAAAGCTTTTTCTGCACTGACCTTAATATGGAATATAAGCGCAACTCCTTATGAAGTTGTGTTAAGTTGTGTTAAGTTGTGTTAAGTTGTGTGCAGTTGTGTCGACGAGTTTTCACCGCTCTTTCGACACTGCATTCCTATCGCCGCTCCACTCCAACCGCAGTTTCAAATAAGCTTCCAATTGTCCTAAATTTCATACTGTATAATTGGAAAATGTTGCAAATTTGCTAGCATTTAGCTCAGGTATCGACGAATCGTCCCGTTTAGCGATGTCTACAGTTCTCAACTGTGATGAAGGATTTGTAACGAGTACTGCATCTGAGGCACAGTCCCTCTCTCGCATCAAGGTAACTTGCTAGTTTTATCGTGATTACAAATAATAATATCTATATTATATTGATTTTATGTCTGTTTTATTCCAATCATTAATTTTTAAATTAAATTTTTGTTTAATTAAACTGTAATGTATTTTAAAATAACATAAAATTATACAAGTTTATTGTCATCTCATAAAATTAAAATTATTAATAATTATTCTTATATATAAGTTTAGTAAGTTTGTATCAAAATTAAAATTTTTATTTATTAATATAAATTAAGCACATTGATCAATTAGGACACACATTTGCCAGTAACTATAAATTTAATATAAAATTTTTGACCAACTTTAAACTTGTGAATGGCACATTTAATATTTACCCATTGATATCACTATTGTGTGAATGACTTTAAGTATAATATTTCGATAAACTTGACTAAAAATAATTTACTCGACATTATTGACAAAACAAAACAAGATTTGATTGAAGTAAATAAACTATATTTATATTAAAGCTATGATTTGTTTATTCGATTTAACTTAAGGAAATACTACTATTAATAATTTTACTTGTCATAAAGGATTTGACTAATATTCGGTAAATTTCTTTTATGCGTAATAATTACCGGTTTTTTGCAAACAATAATAATTTAGAATTACCTTTCTTATGATTTTAAATAGAATTTTGTTTTATCTGTTTAACTTTTTTCTAACCATAACTTAAATAAATAAGTCATTGAATTGAAGATTTCAATGAAATGTATTTTCAAATTTCTCAGACATCGTTCAATCAATTGACTTGACTTTTGAAATAATTTCCACGAAATGCCAAGTAACAAATTTTAGAGAAATGTAGCTTGTGCAATATACTAATGTTTAATGGCATTAAATATATTTGCATAGCAATCAATTAATTCATGAAAGTTCTTTGTAAGTTAAATGCTACATTAAAGAGCAAACTAACTCTTGACTCTTGATAATGTTTAAACACTTTAAAAGCTTTTGATTTTACAACCACTTCGATGCAGTCAAGACTTAAACTTAATTTTTAGAAAACATTCGTAAAATTATTGCTTTTGTTATACAATTTATTTATTCTTAAGTGCAATTTTTAAATTTATTATATTTATTAGTTATAAGAATTCTTGTTAAATCTGTATAAAGCAACAAAATTCTAGTAAACACAGTGTAAGCATTGTGTACTTTTTTAAGAAATAGCAAATTATTGAGCTTATTTTTACTATAAATTATAATTTGTAACTTAAAAGAATTTGTTTTTAAAAAGTATTTTCTCAGTAAATTTTTGCTGTATTATGAATTATTATGTATTATTAAAAATAATTATATATTTTATTTGAATTAATATAATAAAAATAAACTATTACTTTGTTTAATTTTTTTCAAATTTATTTTCCATTCCATGAACTAATATCAATCTTTTATTTTTAAGAAAAAGCTTTAAACAGTTTATTTGATTTAATGTTTATTGGGTTCATTAACATTATTATTAACAAAAGATAGTCAAGATTCAATTCGTGTCTTCTCTGTGTCAGGAGACATGTATTTTTAAAATATTCTATATTACATTATATATGCTTTCAAATATAAAAAGTTAACATGTTATTATATTTAATCATGCAGAACAACATTAGTGTTAAATGGATTTTCCAATAAATAACACAGGTAATTTTTTTGATGGTAAGGTACTGTATACTCGTCTTTAAAACATAACAGCAGTTATGGCTATAATCTGTAAATCTTTTAAATATCCATTGCTTTATGTTTGGGTTTTTAGAGAGAAATTCCCTTTAATTTTATGTCTATTAAAACTGAAAGAATTTTAATGAACTTTTGATAAATGCATTTATAGTGTATAAATTGTACAGAATTGAAATATTGGACAGTATAGTATTAGTATTTTTATATGATTTATAATATTTTATTTTATAAATAAAAATAAAATATTATATACATTTATATATAATTATTGTAATAAGTTTAATATATTTATTTGAAATTTGAAATATAAAATTAAATATTGCTACAAATAAGTTACAATTCTAAGTACGGTATTTAAAAGCCCCTTAATAGACATTATAATTAATTTTAAAATTTTGTTGCAAAACCAAATGTAATCTAGCAAATAATAACTTAAATGATAAAAAAAGGTTTTTAAATATCCGCTAACTATAAGTTGAAATCTCTTTTAATCTTGACTGATTATAAATAACTTTAAATAAAAATATTTATAAAAATTCAACAAGAATAATACTATTGTACTAATTAAAAACTGTTAAATCTTAATACATAATCTCATCAGATAATATATGCTATCAAAGTAGCATTTAAAAATTATTAAAATTATTCTTAATTAAGTGATAATAAATTATATTACTTATTTATCTTATCACGTTATACATGTTACTTAATGTCTAATGCTTAACATTTAGTTATTTTAATTAAAATTATCATGTTCTAATTAATATTTTTAAAAAGAAGTGATATTTTCTAAAATGAGTTAGCTGAATATATAAGTTAATTAAAAATGTTATTAAAATAATATTTCAGGGTGAAATTGAAAATTGTTTCTCTAATGTTCAAACTAACTTATCTATACTTTTATAGTTTAACTAATATTCACAATTATTAATACACTTAGTAATGCGTTGTTTAAAATAATCGTTTCATTAGGTAATTTGCAAATCGTTATACAGTAGTTAAAAATTACTGTTGTATTTTTAATAGCTTTGATGGCTGCAAGCAAAGAAAAGGTATATATAATTTCACCTCTGACCCCTGATTAAAATTTCGTTTTTCTGTATACGCTAAAATGATTAAAATTACAAAAAAACGAAAAAATATTTACTTACAGTGCGGTTTTGCAGGTTAATAATAATTAAAATT
>JAQIXC010001735.1:0-13339 GCA_034697605.1 Metabelba pulverosa
TGTTGGCTTTCCTGCAGTAAATGTAAATCATCCCACTGGTCAGAATGCTAATATACATTGTCTAGAGTGGCCTATTGATGATAAGCATGCCAAGTTTCAGCAAATAAGGACTGGTAGAATTTCAGATATTACGTCTGATGCATTGACTGGTTGTTGGCTTTCCTGCAGTAAATGTAAATCATCCCACTGGTCAGAATGCTAATATACATTGTCTAGAGTGGCCTATTGGTGATAAGCATGCCAAGTTTCAGCAAACTAGGACTGGTAGAATTTCAGATATTACGTCTGATGCATTGACTGGTTGTTGGCTTCCCTGCAGTACATGTAAATCATCCCACTGCTCAAAATGCTGATATACATTGTCTAGAGTGGCCTATTGGTGATAAGCATGCCAAGTTTCAGCAAACTAGGACTGGTAGAATTTCAGATATTACTTCTGATGCATTGACCAAATGAGTTAAAGGAACATGTTTATAATTGCCTAAACATTTGATTATTTACTTGCTAAATTAAAAACTTGGTATATTAATAACTTTTAATTACATTCGTACTAAATAATCAAAGGTAATAGATATTAATTGGAATTCTTGTTTATATATATTTTATATCACGTTAAAAATCCATTAATTTTAATTGAATAACATATTTACATAATGCAAATATAAAATATGAATAAAATATTGTATAATGAAAAAAATGAGTTAAATATTAAAATATTATTTGAAATTGAGAATTTAGTTTATAAGTTTCTATGTTAAAATGTACCACTAGTCACATATATGTAAAAACTGCAATTACAAATAAATGTCATAGATTTAGTTTATATTGAAAATTTATGTATAATAAATATTTTAAATAGTTTAAATGTTATCAAATAATTATTGTACTGCAAATTATATAAACAATTTTATTAATTATTATTTTGTGTTAATTTTACGGAGCATAAAATATATTTATAAATATAATAAAATTCCAATAATATCTTGTGCCCTTTGTTTAATATACCATACATATATTTTGATATATCAATATGCTCTTGGTAAAACTATTGTCAATATTACTATACAAAATTTAGAATATATTAAAATGCCTGCAATAACTCTATGTTTACCTAAATTTATATCAATGCATAAACTTAATCAGTTTAATTATCTATTTAGAAATAATAATGATATTTATAAATTTAATAATAATTTTATATCATACAAATCATTAATAAATAAATATACAATGCACGATTTATTTAATAAATTTAGTATTCATTTAAAATTAGAAATTGGTGCGCCTGTTTATTCAAAATATTACCAATATAAATTATACAATGATTACAAACCTATTAAATCTTATTTCACCGAATATATTAACAACAAAATAAATATGAGAATATGCTTCACATATTACAGTAATTTAAATATAATTTATCGCTATTTAAAAGTTTATCCAATTTTTACAAACATATACTATGAACACAATAATTCGTGGTATTCATCTCATATTTATAACTCTGATTACATTTATATAGCTGTGCATGACTCGAATACAATACCTAAATTTAATATAAAAGAATATTATCCACTCAAATTAAATATAGAAACAATATTTAAGTATCAAGTACTTTATATTAAACGTTTGCCACCGCATTACGACACTAATTGTCGCACGTATTCGCTGGATGAGGAAAATTATGAAAGTACACGAAGTGATTGCATCACAAAATGTACTATACAAACATTACAAAAATTATGTGGCTTTAATTGTATTGACATGCTAAAATTTCAAAACATATTAATTAGAGAATTATATTTTCAAATTTATAATTCAACTAAAATATGTAGAAAATCAACAAAATTAGTAGAAAATTGCATTGATAATTTTATGAGATTTACACAACAAAAATGCGAACGTGTTTGTTTAATAAATTGCGAAGAATTAATATATGATATTGAAATGGAACATGTCAATCTAAATTATAAAATGCAAAATAATTCAGCTTTATTTGATGTAGTTAAAACTATAAAACCAGATTATATAATTGAATATGTTCCATTAATTGATCTAACTACATTATTTGGTGAATTTGCTGGTTCTTTGGGAATGTGGTTAGGCTTGTCTATACAAAATATAATAGATAGTTTTGTCGATTATATTTTGGACCTAATATTTTAATATGAACTAATATAAAATTAATCTAATATACGATTTTTTACAAATAATAATTTTATTAATAATCATGTCAGGAATTGAGCGTTTGCAAAAAAATAACTATGGTTGGTAAGTGTTATAGCAAAAGTATTTTAATATGAAGAAGACTAGAATAAAAACAAATAGTAATTTTAATTACACTGATTATTTTTAAAACAGGCGAAACGATTTAAGTGCAGATAAAGGTCGACAACGAGTCGTCAGTATACGCGACGCCGAGAGCAACGCTCTATAAGACTTCGATCTATATGTGCGGCGAACGGCATAAGGCGTTCGAAAGCCCGTTCACCGATCCGGTCGTCGGCGCAAACGTCGAGAAGCGTACGAACGGTACGCAGACTATCGATATTCCGATACCGAGTGAGGCGTCGCTGTCGATCAAGACTTCGATTATTATCCTTAAGTACTTCATTCATATGACTCTCGATATTCCCAAAGCTATTGATTTGCATTTAAAGTTACCGATTGTTATTATCAGTTTATATTACTAAATTATACATTTAATTATTGTGTTATTTATCTTTAAAAATTTAATTTCATTATTAATCTATAACAATTTATTATATTTATCTGGTACATTTTTGTAAAACAAATACAATATGTGGATTATATCGGGGATCTATAAAACATTAAATATCTCGGGAAGTACTTGGTCAATTAAGATGACGTTTGATTCATTTTGTTCAGAATCCGCTCACGCAACTTTTACCAAAAGGACTACTAATTCTAATTAATATTGTTAATATCTAATAATATTAACATACGAATTTTAAACAATTTGGCACCAAAAACGATATTTTATCTTTAATAGGTCAAAGGTTATAAGCGTGTTAAAGTTTTGAAAAATTTTCATAAATTTGCATATAAACTGGGTCAAAGGTTAAATTTTTTAAATTCCAGAAACACGTCTCTAATCAATTTGTGTATTCTTTTTAATCATATGATCAATTCACAAATATGTGCACAAATGTGTCTGTGAAACGTTATTTGTTGTTGATTTTAACAATATCAATTAGAATTAAAATTCCTGTTGACAAAAGTTGCGTGGGCGGATTCTGAACAAAATGAATCCAACCTCATCTTAATTGACCAAATACTTCCCGAGATATTCAATGTTTTATAGATCCCCGATATAATCCACATATTGTACTGTATGTACAGTTATATTCACTTTTAAACTAGTGATCGTATAATTATTATAATCAAAACTTATTTTTTCTTAAATATTTTAAATTAATTTAGAGTGAATACACAAAAGAATTGTAACTGTCGAATATATAAAATATAAAATAAATGTAAATTAACTTATTGTAATTTACATATTTTGATTATCAGTTATACTTTAACTATTGTGCTATTACCATTAAAGTTAATTTCACTATTAATCAATTATTATTATCTAACTATCTATCTATCTAACTATATATAACTTAATATATACAGTATATCTACCTAACTTAATATGTAGAAAATTGATATTCTACATTAATTGTTTAAATGTTATATTTACATTTAAGATAGTGACTGTATAATTAATTTAGCACTTATTTATTTATTAAGCGTTTATAATTAATCATGGGTTAATAACTTATAAGTTATAAAACAATATTAAATGTCATTGTGTAAAATATTCAAAGATATATTACATTAATAATTATTTTTATCAATGTAAAAACTGCATTAATATACTTGAAAATAACTCAAATAAAAATATAAATACAAAAAAACAACTGCAATTAAATGTGAATTTAAATGCAAATAATCAAAAAAATATTTACACAAAAAATAAGTTCTTTTCAAACATTATATCAAAACATTTGACTCAATCTTCGCAAACATTCGCGTTATATGTTTCGGCACTTTATTTCGCTTTCGTTTCCGCTTCGGCGCCACAACAACGGCCGCATCAGTCGGCGGCGGCGAACTGCCGGTGCGCGTCGTTGACATCTCCTTTCCCTTCGACTTGGGTTTACACGACAACGGATTCGGACATTTCGGGCCCTTTCGGCGCCGCTTCGCCTTATCGGCCGTCTCATCGATGATGTCGTGTCGGCGCTTCAACTCCTTGAGCACCTGCTTCTCATGTGCGGCCACATCGGTGTCTGTCTAACTCTCCGCCGCCACGTCTTCGCGCCACTCGTCCGACGGCTTCTCCATTACTATAATATTCCATTTCAAGTATATGATCGGAAAGACGGGCGCCGACAGTACGGCGCGGGTTAGACCCGAGTCCTGCGTCGCCGACATATAGTGCGACGCGTTTTTGTCGCCGCATATCAGTTGTCGTAAACACTCGTTCGCCGCTATCGGCGCCGACTCGTGACCGCACCGGCGGATCGGGAACTGCTTCACCACAAGCATCGCGCCGTACAGTGCCTGACCTATCGGTGCAAAACAAACAAAATAAATGTACAAACATTTATAATACATGTAAAATACAAAAAATTCTATTTATAACAAAAACTAAAGTTTTTTCAATTGTTTTCTTAATTAAAATTTAATTTTAACATATTTTTCAAATAAAATGAATTTTTTGTTTTTCAATTGATTTGAAATTAATTTTAGAAAACAAAACATATTTTTTGCCTTTTCAGCTAAAAATATTATATATAACTTAATTTCAAATGTTTTTATAAAAACAAAACAATTATTTAATTATAAAAAAATAATTAATTTATGTGAAATAAAAGTATTTTTTGAAATGAATTAAAAATAAATTTCACAAAAATAAGATATCAAAACAGCGAACACTCACTCAAGCGCTGCGTCTCCTCAACGACGCAAACAGTGGTCAACAGTTCGACCGATTCGGACGAGTATTTCGGCATTTGTTCGCCGATTGAGACCTTATTTTGGAGCGAAAACTGACAGAACGTCGCGTCGATCAGCAGCTGTGACGGCGACCGAAACCCGAAATTGTTTTTATAAAACTGCAGGTATTTCTGCACTCGTTTATAGCGTTTCACCTTCATCTTAAATAACAAACTAGATCAAATTTAATTCGAATAAACAATAATACAATTAATCAATTGATTTAAAACAAATGTTAATTGAAATTCAAATTAAAAGCGTAAACATTGACTGCAAAACACGTGTTGTTTTCAACGCTATGTTCAAGAAAATAGTTTTTGTAAACAAACTGTTTGTTTAGTTTATGTCCCACTCCTTAGATGGAACCACGAGTTAAGGATATTGCTATGCAGTTTTGTAGTTTAAACAGTTTTGAAAATAAACTTGCTACTTACTTTTGATTAATTGTGTTCTTGCATGCTATTTAATATTATAAGTGTTGATTTCTATCATTTATAACGATATTTGCCAATATTTATGTTGTAATCAATAGTAATGACGCAAGAATATATTTTAAAAAATATTATACTGTGTAAAATAAGCTTTCATAACTATGGTCTAGCAATATTTAGTATGATAAAAATTATTCTTGATAGTTTGTTGTTGAAATATTAATTTGATTTTATATCAGTTTTAAATTTGCATTATATTTATCATGGATATAATTGAGCTTAACGCGCAAGCATTTAACCATGTTTATCTGTATCGGGCTGAGAGTTTATCTAAAAAATTGCGAAGTTTTTTTAATTTGCGCAATATATTTAGAAATAAGCCTGCTAAAACAGTGAAACAATTGGAACATTCCGTACGAAAAATGATCAAATCAGTTAATTACGGCCTACTTATTGCTGGTATTAATTTTGATAACATGCAAAATCATAAACTTTATGCTTGCTGGCATCCATACTATGGTAATTCAATTAACATTTTATAACATTGCCACAATTATTGCGATTATTTCTTCAAAATCCAATAAATTAGACTTGATTATTGATTTGATTCGTTTGTTTACGTCGTACTATCGGTTTATTGTATTGAAATGGCAAAAGAAAAAATTAAGCATGTTCTTTGAGAAGCTCGAGACTCGCTTCGAACAATTTCCCAATGCTAGATTCGCCGAGAATTCATACGAAAAATTTGTGCTGTTCTTTGCTATTTACACATTTGTGCAAGGTAATTTACAAAACAGTACAATATTGTGACGTGTCGCTTCTGGTGAGAGAAGGCGCCACAGCTAATGTGATGTTACGGATAGCTCAGACTCAGGCCACTAGAGGTCAACGCCAGGTTTGGGTGTGTTGGTAGAGGTCGATGGAGACCAGTGATGTACGCTACGCTAGTGCCCCAACACTAGTAGCGGATTCGCAGTAGAGGTGTGTGTGGAAAGTAGTAGAGATAGAGGTGTGAGAGGACGTGGTCC
The DNA here is from genome assembly GCA_034697605.1 of Metabelba pulverosa. Lineage (NCBI taxonomy): Eukaryota > Metazoa > Arthropoda > Arachnida > Sarcoptiformes > Damaeidae > Metabelba > Metabelba pulverosa. The sequence continues at coordinate 6,473 of JAQIXC010001735.1, forward strand.
TACAGTGGACTTAGCGATCGGCGGTTTGGACACCGAGTGAGCGACGACCCGAGTGCACAGCAAGTACTTCGGGAAGTACAGGTGTGTACGGGTACACGTGTTACGTATTGCGTTGTGGGTAGAGGTCGTTTGTGACGACTCGTGGATTCAGTAATGTTGTTTGGTTGGGCGGACTCTTGACTTCGAATTCCGTAGAGACGTTGTTCGCGGAATTTATATGAAATGTATACTCATTGTCCCACAAAGACATTCGTTATATCGAGATATTCGGTATAATAAGGTTCGTTATAACGAGCATAATATACATAGAGTTAGTGCTAGTGGTTCCCTGTTCCACCACCCTGGTTTCCTGACACTCCTTTCCTTAAAATGAGGTATTCGTTATATCGGGGTTCGTTATAACGAGTTTAGACTGTATTAGAAATAATAAACTAAATAATTATTTTTAATAGCTTTGATGGCTGCAAGCAAAGAAAAGGTATATATATATATATATTTACCTAAGACCCAACTTGGCATATTTGACATGATAATATTTAAATTTTGTATAGCTTACTTGCGCATCTGTAAACTTGGCATATTTGACATGATAATATTTGAATTTTGTATAGCTTACTGGCGCATTTGTGAAGTTTTTGTATAGCTTATTGGCGCATCTGTTAATTTGGCATATTTGACATGATAATATTTGAATTTTGTATAGCTTCGGACTGCTTAATAAATCTAACAGTATATGCTCAATAAATAAATGATTAAAACAAACTACATATTATGGAATTATTATTAAAAACAATTTTATAATTAATTTTTTCATAATAAAGCATAAAATAATTTACATTTAAATAGAGCTTGCTTGAATTTTAATTGATATTTTCGTAAAATTATTGATTATTTTGTTCACAGAGTTTTTGTAATTAAAAATAAATTCAAAATAAATTTTCTGTTAATTTTTTATTTACATATTTAACATTTAAAAAATGCAGTATATACCAATACCAACATTAATACAAGAATTGTTTATCTAGAATAATTTTACTGAAATAAAATATATTCCAAGTTATATTTACGTTTACGCTATGGTTGTATCCTAGCACTTATTTTATCACTGATAAATTATCACTATAGATTTAAAATTTAAGGAAGGTAAATATACGACAGTATTAAATATAATAAAAGTGTAAATTAATTAGTGTAAAATATCTTTAATTCTTTTACATCACTTTAAATAATATATATTGCATTTCAAAAATACATTATTATTTTTATAAATTATAAATGCAAAAAACAATACAATTAAATGTGAGTTTAATTTTCAAATACAACGAAAAGTATTTATACAAAAATAATTTTTTAAATCAAACATTTAATCAAAACATTTGACTCAATCTTCGCAAACATTCGCGTTATATGTTTCGGCACTTTATTTCGCTTTCGTTTCCGCTTCGGCGCCACAACAACGGCCGCATCGGTCGGCGGCCGCGTATTGTCGGCGCGCGTCGTCGACACCGCCTTTCGCTTCGACTTGGGTTTACACGACAAGGGATTCGCACCTTTCGGGCCCTTTCGGCGCCGCTTCGCCTTACCGGCCGCCTCATCAACGATGTCGTGTCGGCGCTTCAACACCGAGAGCACCTGTTTCTCAAGCATCGCTCCGTACAGTGCCTGACCTATCGGTGCGAATAAACAAAACAAATGTTAAATTCACTTAAAATACATTAAAATACTATTTATAACAAAACAAAACATATTTTTATTATTATTTTGATTAAACATTAAAAATATATTTCAAATGAAATAAATGTTTTGATTTTCGATTGATTTGAAATATATATTTTGCCTTTTTTTTGGCCTAAAAATATGTGAAAATTATTTTAAATAGTTTTTAAAATAAAATAATTATTTTAATAATAAAAATAACTATTTTTTGTAATTTTTGAAATGAATTGAAAATAGTTTTTCAAAAAAATCAGATATTTTTCGTTGTTTTTGTCAAACAATTTGCGGTCAAAACAGCGAAAACTGACAGAACGTCGCGTCGATTAGCAGCTGATACGGCGACCGAAACCCGCAGTTATTAGCGTAAAACTGAAGGTAATTCTGCACTCGTTTATACCGCTTCACCTTCATCGCAACTAACTAACTAGATCAAATTAAATTTTCAAAAATACAATCAATTAATTACTATAAAACTAACTCTAATTGCAATTAAAAACGTAAACATTGTCTGCAAAACACGTGTTGTTTTCAACACTATATTCGCGAAAAAGTTTTTTGTAAATAAACAAACTTATAATATATTGTTTAGTTTATATGTCATTCAGTAGATGGCGTTATGAGGCGTAGATGGCGTTTAATTTTTATACAGTACATTTTTGCAGATTTGTAGTTTAAAAAGTATGATGTTATTAAAACTTCATATTTACTTTAGATTTATTGAGCTTTTGCATGCTATGTGATATTATAAATGTTTTTTCTTATATCTGTACCAATATTTGTCAAAATGATTAAAATCAATTAAAATCAATAATAATGACAGAAATATTTTTTTAAATTAGTATGCTAAGCAATTTATATTTTTGTAATTATAGTTTAGTAATGTTTAATATGATAAAAATAAATTTTTATAGCTTATGTAATTAAATTAATAATTTGATTAAATATATTAATATAAGTTTAAGTTTATTTATTATGTATACATTTGATCTAAACGTGCAAGCATTTTACCATGTTTATTTTTAACTGAAAGCTTGTCTAAACAATTACGAATTTCCTTAAATTAATTAATTTAATTATATTTAATTTCCTTTAATTTATATTTATTTATATTTTTATAATATTTATAAATTATTTTGTTAGTCCTGTTAAAACAGTAAAATAATCTAAGAATTTCGTTGTAAAACTGATCAAGTCAGTTAATTAGAGTCTATTTATAGCTAATACTTATTTATTAAATACTTATTGGCAACATGCTAAATCATAAACTTTATGCATTATTTTCTTAACTTTTTTTTAGCAATGCACCAATTAAAGCAATTATCTTTTTAACAAACAATAGTTTAGCAATGGATATTGATTTAATTTGTTTGATTGCATCGTTCTATCGGTTTATTGCATTAAAAAAGTTTAAGATAAAATTAAGCATGTTATGATTATAAAACAATTTTATATCTAATTATGTACATTTAAAAGTAAAAATAAGTTAAAAATTAATTATTTTATTATTAGTGTTTTATAATTTAAATGAATTAATTATTTTATTTACAAAAATTTTAATAATTAAAATAAAATTTATAAAATAATTATTTTGTTTTCAAAATGTTTTATAATTAAAATAATTTAATTATTTTGTTTACAAAAATTTTTATAATTTAAAATATATTATAAATTAATTATTTTGTTTTCAAATTATTTATTAATTAAAAATAAATTATAAATTAATTATTTTGTTTAAAGTGTTTTATAATTACAATAAATTAATTATTTTGTTTACAAAAATTTTTATAATTAATAAATTATAAATTAATTATTTTGTTTTCAAAATTTTAATAATTAAAAATAAGTTATAAATTAATTATTTTTTAAACAGCTATATATATATATTTTGGCCTACAAGTTTACCTAAACAAATTAGGAAGTTTAAGTAATTTGCGTAAGATATTTAGAAATAAACCTTGTGAAACAGTGAAACAATGATAGACATTTGCATGATAAATTATTTACGGCCTAGTTATTTCTTGTATTGATTTTGACAACATGCTAAATTATAAACTCTATATGCATTTTGACTATAAAGTACTGTACAATGCTAATTTTTATTAACTTTTCGACAGTATATTTTTAATTATTTTTTATATTAATTAAAATTAATTATTTAGTATATTCTATATTAAATATTATTTTATTTTATATTATTTAATAAACTTAATATTAAATAGAATATTGTTAGAGTTTATTGATTTTTAATTAGTATTTTAACATAATTACTATTAATTATTTTGTTTACAAAGTTTATGATAATTAAAAATAAATTATTAATTAAATATTTGTTATTTTGATATTTATGAATTTGACATTTTAAAAATTACTAATTATATATTTACAAAAAGCAGTTTTTACCGATATATAAAATATTTCAAATACCTAATACATATTTATATTATTTAATATTGAACTGTATATTATAAAAGGATGTATAAATATGCAAAACGGCTAATGTACACAATTTTTATTATTGATTTGATTTGTTTGCTTATCTGTTTATTTTATTAAAGTAAACGAAATAATTAAGCATATTACTTGTATAAAATACTATTTTAAATAATAACATGCATTCAATTAATTATTTTTTATATGAATTAAAATTAATGAAATAAATTAAAATGAATTGATTATGAAATTTATTTTAATTTATTCTAATACTGCATAGGTTATATTAAAAGAGGGCTGATTGATTTTTAATAAGAAGTTTAATTTAATTATTAATTGTTTTGTTTACAAAGTTTTTAATAATTAAAAAAAAATTATCAATTAAATTGTTGTTATTTTGCTATATATAATTTTGACAGTTAAAAAATAATTATTAATTTATAGCAAAATATTTTCGTAATAAAATATAAACCATTTTATACAAACAATAATAATTTATATTATATAAATTTCTACAGCATATTTTAAACTATGGTAAAATATGCAAAACGTAGAATTTACACAATTATATTATTTACTGGCAAGAAATGAATTATTGCAAAACTATAAGTTTTAAAATACGTTTACTTGGTTAATTTTACTAAAATGCATGATAAATAATTAATAATTAAATAGTAAGAATAAATAATTATAAACCATTTTATAAAAATTTAAATTATTTTAGAGCAAACGGAAAAAAGCGGTTTTAATTAAATGAAATCCCTATTATATCTACTATTACCATAAAATGGTACGGTTTAAAATACCACATTTTCAAAATTGTTCTGGTCAAAAGTTGCGTGGTTAGAATCTGAATAAATTTAATTTAAATATGTCAAAATCGGTAATAAAGTTTTTAAAAAATTTAAAATAATATACGTGATATTTATCAGTGAAAGCAAATAGATTAAATATTAAATTAATAATATATTTTTCATTTACAAAATAGTAATAAATCATTAAGAAATTTTATTAAAATCACGTATTGAAATAATATAGTAGGTTATTCTATAAATTTATTTAATAATAATTTATTATATTTAGTATATAAATCATATGCTGATTTTCATGTTGATATGTTTATTTTATCACATAATGAATCAAACTATTTGAATAATTAATGTTTATTATGACTCTATAATTGAATAGTTAATAATTTATGAGTATTCTCGTAAATAGTAATATAATTTTGGAATTTATTTTATTCAATGAATTATACATGTTATAATAAGCATTTTATTATTTTTGATAATAAATAAATTATTTTCAAATTTAATTAAAAAATATGTATACTTGATTAATTTCGCTAATATGCATAATGAAGCTAAGTATATTTGATTTATTTGTATCTACCATTTACTGTTTAAATTTATAGTAATTTAATTAGCTTTTAATTAGAATATTATTCTTTGTTTATAGATTATATGATGCTCTTTTGCTGTATTGAACTTTCTTTACGAGTTTATGGGTTTGTATTTGAATTTATGATTTTTACAATTTGCTATTAATAATCTGCAAAATAATAAAACTGATTTATTTGTGGAATATTATATAGTTAATTTTATATTTTAAATTATAAAATATTAGTTTATTAAACTATATTTTAAAGTAATTTTATAAGAATCTAAAGTTTTATTGTTTCTCTCCGTCGAGCTTATGTCGAAACACTGTCCAAATATTATGTCGTAGTTTCGGTAAATAAAGTCTTGTCAATAGTAAGCAAATATATTTCTTTTGTAATAAAATTTATAAGACTACAAATAATTAAAAATGTTAATAACGGTATTTTAAATATGTAAGAAATAAAATAATTATTTTATATAATAATAATAATAATAATATAATAATAATGTTTATTAGATTAAGAACATGTCTTAAAAATTAAGAATTAATTTAATTAAATATATATTAATTTATTATTAGAGATTATTTTATAAAGATTAAATTGTTATAAGAATTAGACTGTTCAAGTACTAAGATTGATATTTAACTAATTCTTACATTAATAGTAAGATAGATTTAATTTTATTATATGAAACATTGTTCAAAATTGCTAGTATAAATATAGATTATTTGTATAATTTAAAAATAATTTTTATTCATTTGGCTATTATAACTTATATAATATAAGTAGAAATTAACAAGGTAATATAATTATTTATTTGTTAACTATTATATCTTATAAAATCAAACTTAATTTTTGCAGCAAAAATATATATACTATGTATTTTTTGTTTAAATAATCTATAAACACTTATATTTTTTAGATATTTTTGGCATAATATAAATCACGCAAAATTTAATTGTTATATTTGATAAAAATGTAAGTAATTTTCAATTAATATATTTATTTAGAAACTAATTTAAAAACATTTAATATAATTTAATATAAATATTAAAGTTTTATAAAAACTCCCATTAATTCAGTAGAAAATTTTATTTAAACAACATTTCAAATAACTTAGTATGTTTTTGTTCTAAATTTTTGTAAAATCATGCTAGTGTTGTAATACATATTTTATTTTATTAATAATAAATTAACTTATACAAATGATTAATGTTAAAAATGCAGATACGTTATAACTTTATATTTACACCTAACTTCTGTAAATTTCTAAATTTTCCTCTTTTATAAAATAGAATTTAGAAATAATCATGCCAATTTATTTTGTTGCAATTGTT
>JAQIXC010001736.1:0-13336 GCA_034697605.1 Metabelba pulverosa
AATATTGAATTACATACTCTCAGACATCTATTAGTAATAAGATTAATTTACCAAGATTACTATTTTTAACAGTAAAAAAAGCATCAGAAAATAAACTTAATATTTTTACATAACTAAATTAAACAATTTTAGTTATTTTGTCTATTAACTTGCTAAAAATTGCTTAAATAAATAGCAAATTAAATTTACCATCTAAAATAATTTGAAGTGTTAAATAAAAAACAACATAACTCGCAAAACCTAAACGATAGCCGAATGCAGAGCAAAATTAATTGTTTGTGAATTAAGTGAAAAATATTAGATTTATTTTTACGGAACATTGAATTAATCGAAGGCAGAGACGCAAGAAATTCCAATAAAAGCTGAAAAGAAAAGATATTCTATTTGTTATCCAATTTGTCAATACATTTGTTGATTTAGACCTGAAGTCATACAATGCATTACATTCTGTTTTCGCTATAAAATTCTTATATACCGTAGTATTAATAATGAAATAGTAATCGTCGCTATTTTTATCTTACAATCAGTATTTAACAATAAAATCGCCTTGCTTATTATATTTTAAAATAATTTTAATTGGCTAAAAATGAATTTGACATTAAATTTATGTACCGGGTATTAAATTTTTACAACTGTTTTCTTTTAACCATTGACACTCACGATTACTATTTAGTACAATATATTTATATTTAGTATATTACAAATATCATTTAATTTGGGTTAATTGTATTTTTATAAGTAAACAAATACTCTGTCTAAATTAATTATAGTTTTTATTGTGTTTACTAACAAATAGAAAACAATTATAACAATAGAATTAAGTTCAATTCAAACACTAATTCAATTGAAATAAAATATTACAATTGATTTATGAATGTCTAGGCGTAGAGCAATGTTTCTGACGTTAAATATAATAAATTTGAATTATATCTTCTGATGTGAGATATATTTATAACTAATCATACATTATAATGATTATATGATTGATAAAGTGTTGATGTTATTTAGTTTAAATTGCTGAAATATTTTATAGCAATTTTATTGTGTATTTTATCACATTTATCAGTGTGGGCAAAATTTAGCTCGGAGCTATTATTACTTGATTGAAATATTTGGCAGGAAAAAAATTAATACAAATAATACGGGCTTAAATGTTTATTTACAAAATTACCAAGTATTATCTATATGTATTATTTGTATCATGAGCTAAACATTTAGATTTGATAATAGTGGCTCTCGGAGCCACATATTGCCGGTACTGATCATAATGATTAACTATTTTTTCATTAACTTATTTTCATTAATTTTTATAATTTTGTAATATAACTTCTTTAAATTATAAGTTATGATTTTATTATTATAAAATTAGCATTATTGATAAACACCATAAGAATATAATGCTCATTTATTAAATTAATTTTTTAACACTAATATAATTACCGGTAATTTATTTTAATTAATATAAATAACTTAAAAATATTTGTTATATGATTTATAAAATAATAGATTTGTATCATGACATAATATTAAAGTTTTGATAAAATAGAATAAAAATTGACCAAGATTGGTCATGTAAGTGAATTTAACACTGAGGAAAATTACAAGTTTTTTACCAAAATCTCAGAGGTATTACGGTTTCTACAAATCAGAGAGTATTTGATGGCTTATCGTAGACTTTTTATCCAATATTTTTTATACAAAACTAAAATAAGTTGAAATTCTCTAATATATGCTGTGTATAAAAATCGATGGAGTGGTGCGATCGCTGCAACCAATACAACATTCAAATATAATATCTTTGGAAAAAGTCAGTAATTGTAACATAAAAACAAAAGCGCAGAAAAACAATAGATTTCGGGCGAAAAGTCTTGACGTTATGTCAACTCCCAGTGCAACACAACTCCCCGCCAATCCTCACAAGACATCTGAAGGTTTCGAAAAATTACTTCCAAACAGTTTTTTCCTCTCGACTGCAAAAATCGATTCGAGATAAACAGAGATTTCCAAATGTGGTCATCAAGGGCATTCGGGGCAGTCGGGGCAGTCGGGGCAGTTGGGGTAGTCGGGGCATTAGGGGCATTGACAGCATTGCTCTTTTATGGATACTCTTAACCATCAATAATATATTACTCCTATTCTAATCCATTTTTGCCAAATTGGAAATTAAGGCATTTATTGGATTTCTTACTATAAATATTTTCATCTATAACTCAAACTCTATTTATTTGATAAAATTTATTGCTAAGCAAATGTTTATTTACTAACTCTAACAAATTTATTTACGAATTTATTGTTTTACTTCGTCTCATTTTATATGAACGCTAAGCATCGCATTTATTTATATAAAATTTCAAAAATATAAATTTAAGATAAAAATTTATATAAAATAATGTTTTAGTACTGTGTAATATTAAGAGTATAATTCTGTGTTTTTTGCAAGGTAAATCAATTACATAAAGAAAAACGAAATAGTTTTTGTATAATAAATTAAGTTGATAATAATCACTTTTGTGTAACATGCTAGATTTAATGGAGTGATTAAATGCGCTCGAATGCAATCCAGCATTTGTTCATCATTTTTGCATTTATTATCTAATTTCGTAAATGTATATCAAATTTTGGTTAATCTTTGATTACACATTGCAATCGTGTTTTGCAAACTTCACGCATAAGTCGTAAATATAGTCGAAATAATTGACGTAAAACAGGTAATAGTAGTGAAGAGAAAATATCTATAAATTTGTCGTTTAATGATAAAATAAAAAGCAATGCTTCGACGGATTAAAGTTAGATTACTATTGTTTGGAATGCCTTCACAGATCAGATGTGGTGTAAAAGCCATTTATTTGATGAGAAGGTACAGAGTTTAGAGACGCCCAAGAGATCCGAGGCCTACGTCGGGCTAATAAATGGCAATACAGTATACGCCGTCTATACGTATAGACTATATACACGATATATAGATTATATGACACAATCTTTCTTTCGCTAAACCATCTATTGATACCTTATAGCTCTGCCAACTATTTCGTTACAATTCATTGATCTCAAGCCGACTCTGCTTTCTATCGCAGCACTCGATTCACTGCGCCTTCAAATTATTCGTTTAAAACACGAAAACAAAAATAAATGTTTGTTTATGTCGTATATCGAACATTAAATTCTAGTTTAGTTATGAGTTTTGTTCTTAGATTTATCTCTTTTCTCTTTATTTGCCAATAAACACGATCTATTAAATATTTTTATTGCTAGATATTTCACAATTTTAATTAATATTTAAAATATTTTAATTAAAAATGTTGACAAATTTTTAATTATAAATTGTCAAGTAACAATAAAATGAAATTTAAATTTTGTTAAAAATTAGATTTATTATCAAATGTCAAAAAGAATAAAAGTAATTATTTAAAAAATAGCAAACATTTAATGTCAATTATAAGCCAAAAACATTATTAATGATAAATAGAGAAATTAAACATAAGTTTATGTAAATTGAAACTAATTATATGCTTTAAAGAATAGAATTTGCAAAACAATTAATGTACGTCTAATCAGCAATCATTCGGTCGCTTCTCACCCGAGAGGCAGAGACCGAATGCAAGGATTAATGCAATCAATAGCCAATGCATTCATTTGACCGAAATTAGGCGAAAAACAAAATAAGCGAAAACTTTATATACTTTTAATACTATTGCACTCTATTACAGAAATTATCGATTAATCGATAATATTATTCTATTGTTGTAGAATGTAAGAATTTCAACTTTCTTACACTTTTACAATTGATTTCACAGTTTAATCAAAATATCTCTGGGTTATTTATACTCAATAAGGTAATGGGAATATTTTAAAATTTAATTTAAATAAAAAAATTATTTATATTGCTGATGAAAAATGTGCTGTCTCAAAATAAATTCTTAAAAGTAGCAAATCAATTAAAATAAAGTGGAATGTATTATAACAGATCGGAAGTATTGTAAAAATAATATATTGATTCTATTACAGCAATACATGTCTTTCTGACAGCTGTTCACTTAAAAGTACTAATCGATTAATAATAAAATATTTATCGTATAATAAAATGTTCTATTTTTAAAAATTTGTTCTGCATAGTTGTAATAAACATTTCAAGACTGTTACTATAATTATATATTTAATTTATTTTTAGAGTAGAACTATTTCTATGAGTATAAGTATGTGTAAAGAATAATTTAAAATTAAATTCCGTTTAACATGTTTATAAAATGTGATATTTTTGCGTAAAAAGGCGAAAATGCAATTAAATTTAGAAAAAATAGAACTAAGAATAAGATGTCATAGAAAGCGAAATGTTATGACTAGTATTGGGCGAAACCATAGAAACTGAGTCTAAAATTGAGTTCATCAGAGGTTGTGGTTTTGCATAACTCTATTCACTCGTCGTTTCGTTCGGTTTAAGTGCAGCGCCAAGAGTACAGAAACAGTGGAAGTAGTGGTGAGTTGTGGTGAGCAGTGGTGAGCAAAGGTATACCCGACTCATGCAATACAATTAAAGAGTAAACTATGAACTACAGCCGCGAACTCAATCAACAGAGCGTTGGGATGCGAGCGCTCGCAACGCCTGTAGTCGAGTCGAGGCCGAGTAGTCGTGTACTCTATTACAGCATTTAATCATAACGTCATTGCTTTACATGAGGTATCGCGCAGTGAAGCCAAACGAGAGGTTAAGTTCGGCTTAAAAAGTAGTGCAAAGCTGTGATCGAAACTCTCCCCCAAATAGACAATATAATGCGTTTCTGTCGTTAGCCCTAACAAGAATTTCTCAACAGATATATCGTCGCAAAAATTCTTTAATAATGTAAAAAATACTATTTTTTCGGATAAAATTGATCACAAATTTTAGTTTTGCAAAAAGAGGGGAGACTTAAGAGAAAGAGAAATATAGCGAAAAGAAAAGAAACACTAATTTTATTCAATTTCTCGCTTCACAATAAATCAATTCTTTATTCGAAGCGCACTCTCCATACACTCGTGTCTACCCCACTCTATATTGTAATAACATTTCAGTTTTTGCAAAAAATTATAAATAATAAATGAATTGCAAAAATTTTATGTTCATCCATGCTATTATTTTGTAGGAAAAAACAAATTTTACTAAATGTTCTCAAATTTAATTATGTTATCTTAATTTAGTTATTCAATGTTTTTTATTTGTATAGCAAAATAGTTTTTGTAATTAATGCAAGTTAATTTACTATTATTGTGCTTAAATAAACTAATTGCAACATGTATAATACAAAATAGCTAAAAATATATAATTAATTATAATTAAATACATCATTTTTATACAATATTAACAATAAAATTTCTTTATTTATTAATTTACTCTTAGTAATTTTTAAGACTTATATTAATTTCCACATTGTAAAATTATAACACAAAATTAATATTTTGCTACAAGTTTATCTTAGTTATTAATGTTATAAAAGTATCACTAACATTTATTAACATTGTAAAAAATATGTTAAACATTAGTGAAAATAAAAATTATATTTATATAAATAAAACAACATTCTATATTTACAACAATAATAAAAATTAATACTTAGAACTTTCAAAATACTTAACATTATAAAAATATATCAATATAAATAATTTGAAAACAAAGCAAAAAATCGATCAAAACTAAGCTGTTATATAAAAAATTGCATTGTTTGACAATTTAGTGAAACGGTTCTAAACATAATATGTTTTTTATTCAGAATTCTCGTTCAGTTTGGGTTTCCTCAATGAATATATTTATAGAACTTATAAATTTCCAGCACTTCGGCCAAACATTCTATTCATTTAACAAAAAGTCTGTCAAACAAACAGCGAATTCCAGCTCTGACTGGAATTTCCATCGAAACCAAATTGAAATACATTTTCGATAAAACGATTTAACCTAAAAAACTAACTTTTTTGCAGTCAACTGAAGAGCCAGACATTGATTTGTCTGAATTCAAGGTTTGTGTGAAAAACGCATTTAAAGCTTTGTAACAAAAATCGTTTCGAGAATAGAATGAACATTTTTTGTTCAATTGCATTCTATAAAACTAATTGAAAGCAATTTATGTCGAAATCTATTATAAATTGAAACAATAATTATTAGAACCGTTTTTACGACAATAAAGCAATTCTTGTATCTTATCGTTTGGTTCGGTCTTTGCATTAATGTCAGAAAAAGAAGATTTAAGCGAATAATGCGAATCAGAGCTAATCCTGACTACAGTTTGTTTTAATGAATTATTTGCAAATCAATGCAAAAAACGGCGAAAAAGTGAAACTAACTTATAGTCAGGTTTTTATTAGGGCTTAAGCTTACAGCAAATTACATCTAATATTAAAAACAACCCGATTTTGGATTGAAAGCGAAATTTATTTCTTAATATTTGTGGTTAACTCTGGATCTGAATCAGTATTACGAGTGATCGAAGAAATGGCAGAGAATTTGTGTACAAAACAAATAGAAGAGGAAAGAGGAGGCGATGGCGAGGCTATGGAGAGGCTATGGCGAGGCTTATCGCTTATGCACATAGACTTCGAGTTCGGTATCGAAGAGAGGCTTAGGAAACACGAAGTAATAATATGAGAGCAATATTATAAATACTGAAATATGGTGTTGGTGTGTTTGTGCCTTGCTAATATGCACTGCTAGTACAGTGTTAGTACAGTTCTAGTACACAGTGCTAGTGTGTTAGGGTTGTGACTCACATGCCATTCTGCCATTGCCTCACTTATTCGCTTTGGCTGTCATTATGATTGAAGGCCTTGTTTGACGCCAAATGAGTGCTCTCTCTATACACTATGTCTCTCACTCTCACTCCTCTCTCCTCCTAATAACTCTCGAGTGATAAATGTATTGAAACAAAACTATGCTTTTATTGAATTCTACGTTAGGAATGAAATATTTAAATTTAATTCCATATATTTGCCACAAATTAGCTTATATTCGATCGGAAATTATGATACAATAGAGTATACCGTAAGCAGACATTTCACTCAACATATTGTTACTCAAAGTCTCGAAAATGACAATTGAAACCGAATACAGAATTGTCAAAATCACTTAATATTCAAAAACATGTTTAAGTTATTTGATTTGAGAAAATCGACTTTTGACTGCTTTTTCAAGAAAATGAATTAAGAGATTGTGAAAAGCGATGGCAAATATCGCGAATATCGGAGTTATGAGAGCATACGGTATGTGTCGGGTATTGTGCCGTTCGGAACAAAAACAACTGGAATATCGATGCAAATAAAAATTGATCGCTTACTACACACTCACTGTACTGAGTGTACAGTTGCTTACAGTAGAGTTAGTTGCCTACAGACGCCTCGAGTGCCGATGGTCTGACGGTCTGACGGTCTGACGCTCTGATGCACTGAAAGCAATGTTCCAAACGCTCGAAAGGGCCAACTCATCAAATATTTAGAGACAAATGTCTGTCTATTCAAAACAACGCCACATCAGAGCAGAGCCTTTGAGCCGAATCTGTCCAATGATTAGGGGCTCTAACACTACAACCGATTCTGAATGCGTTTCTCCATTCAAAACGTGTTTCGATCAAAAAAGCGGTCAATTTGTTAGAACGGCTCTCATTCACTCGAAACGCTATACTGTATACACTGTACAGAGTATATACTGTACATAACGGTTAAAAACGGCGAAAATTTAATCCAAATTATCATTTAAATCTGTTTCACATATTTATGGCTTTCAAATGTTTGCGATATTGTTTTAAAATGTTATTAATACAGATTTATACGCAAAATATGTTTTCCTAAAATTCAATGCAATAAAGACTGAATGATGAAAATTTGATTTTAAGCCCATAAAATTTGCTTGCTGCTTCTTTTCAGCTAACAATAAACGAGCTATTTTGGACTGCACTGCACTGTTTTGCTTTCACAACATCTGGCACTAACCTATTACATCAAATAATATTTGCAAACAAGATCAAATTTATGAAAATCGTTGTCTTTCTATAGCTTCAACCATTTTATTAATAATAATAAAACAATTAAACATAATATATAGCTTTTCTCCAATTAATTTAATTATTAATTGTGTTAACATGTTTATTTAAATAATTTGTTTTTAAATCTTTTTGAAGCAAACATTTGTCTAAATTACAACCCAATAAACCGATTGCTAATTGTTTGCCTGACTCTCACACTCGCCTCTGCCGACTGTTCGGCAAAACTTCAATTTTAGTTTAATATTTGATTCGACTTTTTCGAAATGAAAAGAGAGCTTCAAATAGCTGTCAAAAATGTTTGAGTTTCTAATCAGTTAGACTTGTGGTCAAAAAACTCTTTTAAACTTCTATCGTCTTATCTGTCTGTTTAAAATCGTTTTAAAAAATAAATTGAAAATATTTAATATTTTTTATAAACAAAAATATGTTTGTATATGATTTAAGTATGCTAACATTTGTATTTTATAAATTAATTTATATTATATAACTCAAAAATTTGTCTATAAATATCAAAATAAAATTATTATTTTATTTAGAAATGTAAATGACTTCTAATGGCAACGCAATGTTCAATATTCTTGTTAAATATAAATTTTAAAATGTCACTGTAGTAGCATTGAATTAAACTTAAAAGATAATAAAAATTATTTGATAATAATGTAAATAATATATAATAATTTTATGCATTTTACAATTAAAAATTTTCTACTACTGGTATAAATTATTAAAATGTATTTTATTAACTAAAACTTCATTATTTATTAAGCATTTATTGATTAACATACAGTACAGTATAGTATGTGTAATTTAATATTTGACTCTAAAATATAATACTGGTGTAAATTATTAGACATAAAACAATGAATAATTTGATAAATTCTATAGCTATCGGGCATTTAATACTGAGTCGTCTATTATATGGTTTGTTGAACCCAAAAGTTTTTTCAACATTTAAGGCTTTGAAGGATTGTTTAATTTACAATCAAAAGAGATAATGAATTGCGAGAGAAGTCATAACTCTTGGATTGTATTTCCGCATAAAAAGGATTTCCGTTTCAAATCTAATTTCGCGACAATCAAACAAAAATCTATAAAACTCTTTGACTGAAGAAAATTATTCTTTTTTTACTTTATGGCTATTTTTAGATTTAGTTAAAGATATCAATTAGTTTTGAATCGAAATCAAAATACAATTTTGATTCAAAATCAGAATACCCTTTGAATAGAAAGTTCAAAATAAATTAGTTAATAAATATACTGTATAAAATTTATACTATAAATATATACTATTTTATTTTATACAGTGCAATAAAATATACTGAATATAAATTTCAAATTGAACAAAGATTCTTTATCTATGAAATAGATAGACATATATTTGATTGGATTAGAAGAAGCCAATAGAGCTTTTTGGCTTCAAATAAAATTCATGACTAAAATACATGAATTCGCGAATTGTTGGAATTTTATTCTTGATAATTTGAGTTGAGAACTCATTTATAAAGTCTAATAGTTTTTGATAATTTGCGTTTAGATAATTCGGTTAATTCCTGTCAAACAATTTCGGGATAATATCCGAATCATATTCTAAACAAAATTCTTTGAAAACGACTGAAATGTTTGATTAGATTGAATAGAATTTGGATAATAAAAGCGAAATCGAAATCGTATTCTGCATTGAATTGTACATTGAATTGTACAGTACATTGTAGTCGAACATTGTTTTTAGGAATGAACGTCACGTAACTGTGCGAACCGAGTGAATGAATGTATTGATGTGTGACTGGTGTTCGAGCGCTGGTTAGAGCGCCGTTCGCCTCCATGTGCTGGTTGTCAGACAACAGGCACTACATTAATGCCCAACACATTGGTTCCGATGCTATCATAGGAAGACATTAACACTCATTCCTTCGAGTCGTTCGACGCGAACGACAAGAGTATAAATACAATACAATATTTATTGTCCGCCAATACAGTCCCCGTTTGAAGTGCAGGCGAAGTAATGCTTAGCATTGCTTACAATAATAGTTTCAAATGTAATGATAAACTTTGATTAAATCAGTCGGCGATAGCTCACAATCTCTCTCTCCATTGCAACTATTTTTGGATTTGCTTTAATCAAAAAACATCGAAATATTTTGCTTTAAAAAAATTTCGATCTAAAAATGAGAGAATTCGAGTCTATTTCTCCCGAATTGAGATTCTGTTAACGTTTTCTAAAAATAAAAATCAAATCTGGAATTCTGTGAAGTCAGCAGTCTTTCGGAATTTTCAACTATCAATATAATCTAATTTTCATTTCAATAAATGTCGAACAAAATGCTGTATTTATTACATCAAATCATTAGACCAGTCGTTAGCTTTCATTTAAAATGTATTAAAATATTTCTTTCGGCAAAAATCAAATCAAACCGAAAATCCTCTCAAAAAAATTAATACATAAATTATACATGGCTTTAATTACATGTATAGAAATTGGAGAGAATATACGACATATTCGTAATATTGCACAATAGTGTCTACAATAGTTTCACGTTTCGATTAATCCATTAATTGTGTCGTTTTGTATAACCAATGGTCTAATCGTATTATGAAATGACTGTATGCGCTGATCGCCCACTCATACAAATTGTTTACTCTATCTATCAAACAAACAACAACTTAACTTATCATCACTTAATCATTACTTTCAATACAACGAAATTGTTTTTTCAAAATATACATGATCAATGAAATCGAAATTAAAACTCCGTTCGAGGCTATGCTAATCACTTTTGACAATAATTTTGCAAAAATAAATAAACATTTCCCCAAATGCTTTCGCAAATTAATACTTTCCTCTTCTCTAATGTCAAGTTAATATTTATAGTACAGTATTACTTTATTTATACAAAAATAATCAGACTAAATAAATATAACTATTTTTTAGTTATATTTGACATATTTAGTGCCAAATATGCCCGAAAGTACAATATCAAGAGTTTATACACAGTTTTGAATTTTTGTTTGACATTTGAAAATATCAACATTTGGTAAAAATAAATATTTAAAAAAATGCTCTTAAAATAAATTAAATATACTTTAATTTTATTTTAAATATGCATTTCAAAAATTGAAAGTACTTTTAAATTTAATTAAAATTTCAATTGTTTGATATTTTATACAATTCTACAAATAATTGTATAAATTAATGAGTATTTCAATTCTAGTTTTAGAGCAAAATTGTTTGAGATATTAATTTTTATGATGAAAAAAGATTTACACAGAACTGAGAATAAATGAATGCAAATGTCTATATTCGGCTATCATTGCTCTACCAATAAGAAAGTGTTGATAAAGTCATTAATTTTTATGATTTAATTAAAGCGGTTGAATGACATTAATCGGAGAATAAAATTCTAACCAAAACTCAATTTAATTTATAGACAGAAAAAATTAGAGCAGCAGTTGATTAGATGACAACATTGACTGTTTTTATACATTATAAATGTTCGAAATTATTTCCTAAAAATATTACTGGTTAATAGTTGAAATATTTACTAGTTAATGAAAAAGATTCGTAAATTTAGCGAACATTATAAAATAGTTGAGGGTTTACACAGCAGTAATATAAAATGTAGAGAATATTTGAAATACGAAAACCTAATTGAGGAGTGAAATGAACAGCAATTAAGTCTTGTGTTGCGAGAAGTGTCGCTAACATTGGTTCGAATGCTTTGACTATTTTTTGCATTTACTTAACACCCGATCTCTCGGGAGTTCTAATCCATCGAAAACTGCGAGCAATAAATCACTGAAAGATTTTTGTGTTGAGGTATTAAAAGCAATTCGTTAACAACCGATAAGTTTAATAAAGTTGAGCCAAACGTTTAGTGAGTTATTCGATCATAACTTCGTTTACATGTCATCGAATCCGAAAGACCTTTCGATTTAGTTAATGCCATTTATTATATAAATTATATATCATTTTTAATTTAAATTACTCGAAAGTAATTTAAAAATTGTGAGTTTCACGAAATTTGTGGCAATTCTAAAGACATATATTAAAAAAAACAGTTTTGGTATTCAAACTGAACGGCAATTCTAATCCTTTTAAGTAATTTATATTTTTTGAACTCTATTTAGAATTTACGTCTCATTTCCAATTGAGAATGAATTGAATACTAAATGGAAATATTCCGGAAAAATAATTTTCTCTCGCAATACATACACAGTATAAAAGGTTTTTTCACTAAATAGTAATAACATTGAAACACAAAAACATTTATGAATAGCGAGTAATAGCAGAACAGAATTCAATCAATTATTAATTGCGATTATTTGCGTCAAAAGATATGTAACTTTTGATTCAATTGTTTGTCGGGAGAGCACAGGTAGTGCTGAGAAGACACTCGTAATGAGGGATAGAATGAAAATAAGATATACTTTATATTCTCATTCTTATGGATATATTGAGAGATTGAGAGAATAGAGCGTAAAGTTGGGCTCAAATGTGTAGGCGTTTTGGCGAATGAGACGAATATAATGTGATATTCGATGCGAATAGACATCAAAATGAGAACCGATTGCGAGACTGCGAGCGATGGCGTGAATGCGCGGAATGGGAGAACGGGTGACGGCGGCCATACCTGTCTGTCCTTTGCCGAGAGTCTTCTCCAGCCGGTAAGGCCCGACATACTGGTAGGTGTGTTGGTGGCCGTCTTGGTTGGAGCCGTCGCGTCCGGACGACATACTTGGCTACTGGTCGTGTGCGACGAGCACTGGCACCGCATCTAATGTCTTAGCGCACATAGGAATACGTGTGCGAACTGTTCCGAACACATCGACAGACCATTGATTGGAATAACAGATATTCCGCTAATTAGTGGCATTCGATGAGTGACGCCATTTGAACAATACGTATATAAACAGACGAATCGAATCGAATCGAAGGACTAGAGTCTCGGCACTAGAGGTTCAGTGCGAACGGCGAGTATAGCAGCGAATACTGCATCGAATCGTTGTTTTGCTTTCGACTCGAAATAACTGTGCGTTAAGTCCATTGCGTTCGCAATCGAGCCATCGATCGATTCCAACATTTCTATTGCGTTATACGACTCACGAGTCAAGCGTTTGGAACACAGATCCCAATGCCAGCCATCCCTACCGTAGACTCCCTCTCCACCTATGAGTGACGAAACGCAGTCACCCTATCGTCCCTATCCTTCGATCCGTACACCACGAGTGCTCTGTTTTACACTCACTTCTCACATCTTACATATGCCCAACAATTTTATCATGTTTAATTTGATGTTTCCGCCTATAAATTACACACTATTTTCGTTTAATTCCATTTT
>JAQIXC010001737.1:0-13332 GCA_034697605.1 Metabelba pulverosa
ATCCATTCGCAGCTAAATTATCAAAATTCATTTTATGGCCAATCCAAGCTTTAATCTGATGCTAAACTCAATTGATTCGCACAAACACAGTTACCAATACCAACGAGTTAATGTAACTTTTTATTTTTAAATATAATTTATAGCAAATTCTAACATTTTAAATTTAAGTGTAAATACGGAATAATAAGAATAAATATATCCAAAGCCCGATTTGGAAAGTTCCTGATTATAATATAATTTCTTATTTAATTACAATTTAGAGTATATAAAGTATATCATGCATAATATAAATATAAATTACAATATTTGCATTTTGTAGGAAAATCCAAATTCGATGCTCATTTCAAGAAATCACCTTGATTCTCCCGGTATCGCACAAATTCTTAAGCCTAAGATTTTATCTTAACACAAAAGTCTCAAAAATTTAATTTTTATAAAATTTTTTATGCTAGTTTAATGTTACTTAATATTATATTATTTCTAACAATTTAGGAATTTAACTACATTGTTAGAATAACTTGAGATATAGCAACTTCTAATTTAATGATAAGCTAAATAATAAAGAGCTTATTAACTCATTCTATAAGTAATGAATATGTCAAATGTAGCATGTGCAATTTAACTTATTTAAAAACAATGCCAAATACCCGTTGTCTTGCGGCCGTCATTGTTGACTTTCGCCGCCAATACAGTCGCGTAAACGCGTCGCGCAGTCGACCGCCGCTGCAGTAGAACACAAGCGACGGCTTCCGACTTCACGTAACCGTTGGCCGACGCGTCCGTTGGCGCCGAATGGCCATCGAGAGAGCAAAAGCCGTGATTTTGAAATATATACGTGTTACCCGGCTGATGTAATAAATTAACACCGCCAACCACTGCATAATCTATGTTTCCTATCAAATCATTTAAATTTAATTATTTAATTTTTCATTGATGAATTTTAAATTCAAAAATTATATCCACTTATAAGATAGTAATTGCAATATTCTATCTATAAAATAATATTCGACTTTATATTTGTAATGGCTAGACATATAAATTGACCGGATCTTAACTTTTAGCTAATATTTAGGATAAATATATTTTATCTTTATCATAAAACAACCTGGTGCTTTAGAGAGCAAAGCTGATAATTATTATAAAAGTGTTTATGCATTGCAGGAATGTAAAACAATTAATGGTTTTTGGTAGACATGCATACCTCACAAAACCACTGCTTGTCTTACATTTCTGCAATGCATAACACGCTTTTAAATTGTATTTATCGGCTTTGCTTTCTAAAACACTATACTGTTCAATTATAAACATAATAGATATTTATCCTAAATATTTCTAAAATTTATAATACACTCAATTTATATGTATAATTTATTACTTTTAATATTCTACTACCATATTCTGTAGGTACTTAATTATATTATTTAATACATGATTTCTTGTTAATTTTGTAATTTGCCAATTCAATGTTTAGTCATTTAATACAAAAAAAAGTTGCGTGGCTAAATTTTGAATGTCGTAAAAAAAAGTTCGCCAAAATCTGCCCAGTAATTAGTTCAGGTTAAACTAACATTATCTAACATGCATTATATGGTATATATGGCTATAATAAATTGCTCTAATAAGATAAAATTACCAAGTAACAAATCATTGTAGGCGATACTTAAGGCGGACAAACTGGACGAGCACTGGGTGTCAATACTAAGTACCGGGCCTTTGAAGTTATAGAGGAACGCGATCTTTGTTGCGCTCGATATCTTCGTGTTGTACAGGATTTGTTCGAACGCCGTTTTGCCGCTAGACGCCACCTCTGGCTGCGGTATAGCGGCGATACCGTCGCTCATCCCGTAATTCACTTCTCCGATGTAGACACCGGTTCGGCAGCCGCTCAATGTCTGCGGGTTTATGCCTATAATACATATAAGTTTTGATTACAATATAATTTTTATAAAAATACATTGCATGCGTTAGAATGTAGGGATGTAAATTTGTAGTATAAGGTTATTGCCGATTTTATGTGTAGCTGCAAAATGTATATTATATAATAAATTTCATGAACAGACAGTGGATTTGAATGTTTTCTTAACTTTTAGCATATATTTGAGTACATTTATATATTTGTAACACAGAAATTTATTTACTGTACATATAAAATATAACCTTGGTTTATAAAGCATCTAAATATTTTGCAAAATAAATGAGACAAATTTATCCACTTATATGCTAAAAGTTAGAAAAACATACAAGTCCACTGTCTGGTACTGAATATAGGTTTACTGTTTGGAATCACTTTTTGAAAATGCTGAGATGCGATATTTACATTAAAAAAAACTAACCCGCATCAATTATTGCTTCGTATACCGTCTCGAGAAATATACGCGTTTCCGGATTTAAAATATCGCAAATGTCGTGAATCGCTCCGAAAAAGTTTGCGTCAAATTTGTCCAAATTTTCCACTTTTCCCATTCGACTACACATTCCGAAGAAACCTATATTTAAACATGTTAGTTGAAAATCCAATTGCATTAATTAACGATATAATTTACTGATAATGTATAATGTATGATTATTTGAAATATTGAAATTGTTTAAATAATTAGTACAAAATTTGAATCCTGATTATGTTTAATTTTTATTTAGACGGTTATTTACTTAAAACTAATATAATTTTAGAATGTACAATAATTTTATAGCAATTATCAACTAATTAAACCAATTAGTTATGGAATAATAAGTAAACATGATAAATTATTTGTAAAAAAATGCATTTTGTAACTAATAATCTATTATCTTAGACTGTAAAACTAGACAGATATGGGTATATATTTTAAAAACTTATTTAAGAATTATTATTATTTGATATGGACATTTTTATACAATTTAAAAATATAATATTTTTACATTTGTTTTAAATTAAATAATTTGAATTATGTTTTACATTATATTTTACATATTTATAAAATAAAAACAATTAATATTTGCTAACATTGTCATAAGCTATACTGTTCCCTACGCGCTTAACGTGGAAGGACGATTCGGATCACTCATTATAAGGGGGTCACCCCGATCGAGGTTAGAAATTGGATTAATAATAATAATGCGTCATGCTATACGGCTTACTTCCTGCACAACCCCGCACGTATGCCAGGGACTGTCATAGTTTTAAGAGCACACGACTGAACGCTCCCAACTCACGATGACTAGTTGGCCGGGCAGACAAGTCGACGTGAGCTTTAGCTAAACATTAGACCCTGGGTAGGAGACCGCGTTGTAAGACTCCCTGTCTAAAAGTTAAACTTGCTATCAGCTAATCACTATTGCTAGGTTTGACGCTTTAGTCCATTGCGCCAACGAGTTGGTTTGATTGGGAGAGAGCACGTGGTTATAAAACCGAGCACGTGTTTTTAATTTCCGATATATTTTTCACAAAGTTTTATGAAGTGCGAACGTTTTGAAGTTTTTAAATTTAATTAAAATTTATAACTTCTGTGTAGCGTTACCGCAAAATGTGCTATGCTAAGCACTGGGAAAGCATGCTAACTTATTTCCTGTTTTAATGTGTTAGTTCGGATGCAACTCCATCATCTGTATCATTTGTGGTAAACATATTACGTATGACATAACTTTGCACTAGTCTTGCTAAAAATGTGTAATTCGGTCCCAAACTATATCTATTGTAGTTAGTTACATAAATCTACATATAGATAACTATTAAGTATAAGCAAATATTTATTCTTTATTTCAGTTAATTTATTTAATAACAATCCACCGATAAATGGCTTTTACATTGCAAACCGTATATGACTATAAACACGTTTTATATACAATATCATGTATACATACAGATATTATGGTGATGGTTTCCTTGAACAAATTTATATTGACATACTGTACATTTAACCGAATAGTAGTTATGTATACATCCTAGACAATCTATGCAGAAAAGTGACAAATAGTCAAACTGAAGTAAGTGAAATGTTATACTTAGCTGATTTCATTTTAACCAGTAGTCACTTTTCTGCATAGACTCGCGTTTTAACTTGGAAACATTTTTAAATTATTTAACCCATAAGTTTAGTAGTTTGTAAATCGCGCACATAAACGACGCGATTGTTTGTGTCCAACGACCTGAGCAATCGGTTTCTTTGCCCTAACGCCGACACTAATGACACAAATCTGATAAAGATTTCTTTAGAATGGACACGTGCTTCAACGGTACCAGGTCAATCTTGCATCCTTGACCGGCTTTCTTGTCTATAATACATTGGTTTCGGGTAGACACTCTTCTATGTCATGCAACTTATTTTATTACTTTAATTCCACTACAAACCCGCTTGTTTCAACAAATACACACTGCTTATTTGGCCATCCGAGCCAAACAAACGGTCAAAGAACATGATTAATTTAATTTTGTTTTCCAATTACTTGTAGCAAACAACCTTCATTATCACACCAAACTCGTTCCATAGTTAATTTAACGCCTCATTGCATGCAACAGCATTTTGCATATACGCCCAAATATGCCTCTAAATATTAATATGTATTTATTAACTTTATTATAAATAAAGAACGTTTTAATCCATTCAACATAGGGGATCTTTATAATTTGCTTGTGTTATTAAATTAATGCTTGAATACTATTTAAATTAAACCCAAATCACAGCTAACCTATATATTCTGCAACTTTTGCACAACATAATCATTGTTTTAACCAATCTACTTTCTATGCCTTTCAGTTTGGCACAATGTTATATTTTGCCGATCACAAGTTAATAATTAATTTTGTTTTTATAATAGTTACAGCTTTCTTTAATCATCTATATCGCGCTAAGCTAGTTAATAGTTGACTATTATTTATTAATAATTATGCCCAAAATAATGCGTTAAATATTAATAAACCACTATGTTATCTAACTAAGCATATTTATGAATAAAATAATTTATAGCTTTATAAATACATAAACTGTATATAATATCGTCCATTTTGAAACATAATAGCAATGCATAAATTACAATTTATTATAATTTATTGAATATTATAGAAGTAAATAAAATAATTTAGCATAAATGAATTGTGTTTATATAATAGTAAATTATTCTCTAATTTATCTAACTATATATTAGCTTACTAAAAATTTTATTACAGCAAATATTTACAAAATAAATTATATATTACATAATAAAAAATTGTGTAATTTTATAATAAAATTGATATTCTTAACAGACCTTTAGGCCAACGCGAGTCGTCGTCAGTAATCATATCGACGCCGGAGTAGAGCCGCGAAGCGAACTCATCGGTAGAGTCGGAGAGCGGAAACCGACCGCTCATTCCGCTCACCACTACCGACATATCGGCGTTCTGAGCCGAACACATAGCTTGCTACTTGCTATTAACTTGGCACCTAGTAAATCTAAAATCTATCTAAATGAATAAAAAATTTACTATAAATTTATTATACTTAAACTTGTAACAAGTAAATTAAATTTATTAACATAAATGCTTCTTGGCAATATACTGCCAACGTATGTTTGACACGTATGCAAAAAAATGTTCGTAAAAATTATTAAATACTTTTTTTCGTTAACAATGTGTTAACTTATGTTAAAAAATAATTTCTTAAACATATAGTCGTAGAAAATATTTTGTAATATCCATAGGATTTCGAAACGACAGGAAAATTTTTAAAAATTTGATATTGCTATTGCTTATATAAAGTTTTAAAACATACTCAAACTTGTCGTTGCATTTTGTAATAATTTATGTTAAAATGTTCACCTAACTAGTCTAATTAGATAATTTTAATGAATTTGGTTAGTTTAAATATTTATAATTTAAATACTTTAAGCTTCAATAATCTGTTTTACCGTTAGCAAGATATTATTCAAGACCTGAGACGATAGTGACGATCGGCGATGAGCAAGTTACTTTTTGAACGTACCTTTCCAGCATTTAGTAGTCTTAAATAAAGCCAAATAAGAATGTATTTTCCACTAAATTTAAGCAACTCATTTACACTATTTAGCATGTTCCTGAATGTTTTCGATTAAATTTGATGAAAAATAATTGATCAGCAAAAAAAGATGCCGCAAGAGCTGTGTGTGCGGCTCATCGCGGCTATTCCGCACCCAAACACGAAATCCACATGCTTAGTTTCTCCAAATAATTCAAAGTTTTGTAAACAAAATAAATTTTTAAATATAATGTTTAACAATTTAAAAAGTAATCGTACTTTTAATTCACCATATTAATTTATTACGGACTGTAATAGGTCTGACGTTTCGGATTCTCACCGAATCCTTTCTCAAAGTCTGGTTAACATATAAGACCAGAATTTCGTCGCCAATGCAGTCGAGCAGACAATAGGAGTAATTCGATTTCAAATTGATTGCTAATGAGTTTTTTAAACTTAAATTTGATATTGTTTATTTTAATGTATGATTTCAAAAAAAGTTTATATAAAAAATTCTCGGAATAACTTTGAAACGTCAGACCTATTACAGTCCGTAATAAATTAATATGGTGAATTAAAAGTAAGATTACTTTTTAAATTGTTAAACATGTGTTCTTACTATAACGAAACATTCAATCAAATTTTAAATATAAGTATCTAACTCATTTTGCACAGTATAAACTACTCTACTGGCAAAATCTTAGCAAGGAATCAAGTATAATTAACTAGTTGGGCAAGTTTAGTTATTTAAAAATTAACCATGCCTGCATAATTCTCTAACATGTTCTTCACAACTTTGCAATTTAAAATTTATTTTATCTAGTATAGCTTTTGAAATATTAATTTTAGAAATTTGACTGTAATGCTGAAGAATAAGGAGTTTTAAAACTTCAACAATTTTTTAAATACCGCCCCTCTTCCAAACAGTTTAAAATTTTTTTGGAGTTATATTATTATGTAAATATGTTTTTAGAATAGGTTTAGTTATTGTTCGTCATAAATTTTGAAAATTCATAATAACATAATTTAGTTTGAACATTCTTATATTTTTTTCTCCAAATGTTTAATCTATGCATTATTGATAAGAAAACATGGCTGATGATATTTAACCAAGTCAGGTTTTCTTATCAATAATTAACTGAAAATATTTAAGAACCAGCTCTAAAGCGTGGTATTGACAGCTACAAAAAGTACGCAGATATTGCGCGCTTAATATCTTGTTATTATTGCTATATCTATTGCTGTAATATTATTTTAAAATGTGTTAACTGTGTATTATACTAAGTTCCTGTTAACCTGTTTCAACACAATGTAATTGAATATATAGAAACTTGTGATACCTTTTGTAGCTATAACTACCACGCCTTAGAGCTGGTTCTTAAATATTTTGCATCAATTGTAAACCTGATTGTATTGTTCGCTTGAATTTAAATAAATTTTTACATTTCGTAATTCGTGGTTAGAAAACGTAAAAAATAAATAACAAAATCAAATATTGTGACGTGCGGGTTCTTGACTAACGCGCCACAACAATATGAACTCAGCTCACTAGATGTCAACGCCAGTTGAGTGTGTGTAGAGGTCGATATGACCGATGATTTACGTCAGCTAGTGCTCCAACACTAGTGACGGATTCGCTGTAGAGGTGTTAGACAAGTGCGCGACAAGAGTACTTCGGAAAGTACTAAGGCGCGCGGGATATGTGTGAGTTGTGTCGAGGGTATGTTAACGGCAAATCGCACGACTAGTCGTTGGTCAGGAGCACAACAAGTAACACAAACAACGTCTAACAAAACTCTAACTTTATTTATAAGAAGAGAGAGTGAAGTGCTCTCTAAAGAGTCTACATATCGAATGAATGTTATGTACAGAGTGTCGGGTCTTATATAGACATAGAGACGACTCAAAGTGAGCGTCGATTAAGGGGTACACTCAGAGTGAGTGCAAACTCAATGTGAGTTGAGGTAAGTCCGGATTTCTGGGTGAAGGACGAACGCTGCTGAAGGCCGTTTGTCATCAGTGACTTGAGATGCGTCTGAATATAAACTCTGAAAAGCAAAACTATTTTTGAAATAATTGTTTATTATATAGAAAATCATTTATAATTATTTTTAAAAAGCAAAAATTCATTTCAGTTATAACAAAAATATATTAAATATAAAAAAGTATTAACGCAACAAGTAAATTTTTTGTGTTTATATTTAAATACAGGTACTTTCTAAAATTAAATTTTTAATAACATCTGTAACATACTTATGCAACTTAACATAAAGTTACTTAAACATCTGCAATTATAAGAAATTATTTATACTAATAAAATATCTATAACAAAAATTAAAAATGGGATTTTTCAGCATGGTCAAATTTCAAATTATAGTTTATAGCTATTTTTTATGCGAATTATACAAAAACTTATTTATGACTCGAAATCGCTGCTCGAGTGGGCGCCGACTCGACGGCAAAGTTGTGGTCATAACGGGCGCCAACACTGGGATCGGCAAAGAGACGGCTTTCCAACTCTCCCTACGAGGGGCTAAGGTTTGTCATTGAATTCGCGTTTAATTTGCACTTAAGTTATGAATTCACTGCAAATGCAAAATACTGTATACTTTTGATAACAAATTATAAATATCCGACAAAAAGGTAATCATCGGCTGTCGGGATACGACTAAAGCGAATGACGCGATCGAAGACATGAAGTGCGCTAACCGTTCGGCCGACGTCTCGGCACTCGAACTCGATTTGGCGTCACTTTCGTCGGTCCGTCGGTTCGCCGAATTGCTGTCCAAACGCGTCGACCGAATCGATGTCCTCATCAATAACGCGGGAGTTATGTTGTGTCCCGAATGGACGACTGAAGACGGCTATGAAATGCAAATCCAAACCAATCACCTTGGTCATATCTAACAAGCTTATTTCTATTTGGATTTTGAAAATCCCGCTTGGTCAAACGATATATTATTAGTGTGATGACCAATAATTATTTATTGACCCAAGCAGAATTTTTAAATTCAAGATAAAAATAAACTTCTTAATTATAATTATTTAATTAAACTAATCTTTATATTAATTTTTAAAATTCATCTTGATTAACCACAAATTATGAAAATAATTAATACTGTACATAAGCTATATTTAAACTTTTATTTATTATTATAAGTAGTTGTTTGACCAAGCTTAATTTTTAAAAAACTACATAAATATAATTTTAATAATAATAATTTTTGCTATCATACAATTAACTACAATAAACTACAATTAATTTGTAACGAATTTATTTCCAAATTATAGGTCATTTCCTGTTAACCCTCTCTCTAATGAAATTAGTGAAGAAGTCATCGAAAGCGCGAATAATAACCATTTCATCTATGGCTCACACATACGGAGAAATCGATTTCGAGAATATAAACCACAGAAACGGCGCTTACAGTGCGGCCAAAGCCTACAGTCAAAGCAAATTAGCGAATGTTTTGTTTAGTCGAGAGTTGAGTCGTAGACTTCGAACTCGAGGTTACGGCAATATCAACACGTATTGCGTTCATCCGGGACTCGTGTCGAGCGAATTACATCGACATCACTGTTTGGCCAACTTCTGCCGCTTTCTCTACATTTCCGTCGAATCGGGTTCTCAATCGACGCTCTATTGTGGGCTCGAAGAGGGTTTGGACGACGAGTCCGGAGAGTACTACGAGTTAGTCGTTTGATTAATAAAAAAATTATTTAAACATGCTATTCAAGTCATTTATAACTATTTATAACTGAATGCTAATATTGAATGTTATGTATATTTAATAGCAATTGTCGTCGCGTCGACCGAATGACTCGAAACGCGAAAGACATGAAAAGTGCGGAAAAACTCTGGGAATTGAGTGAAGATTTGGTAAAACTCGAAAATCAATACAAACTTTGATTTTGTTTGAATGAATTCATTTCCTTGATTTATTATGAATAAAAATTAATTTTGAATTAAATTAATTTGTAATCAATTAATACATTCATTAATCGGTAAAATTACAAAGTATAGCTAAATTATCATTAAACAAATTATAGTTTTAAATAATTATATTGATCATGGTGAATCGAGCAAGTTTAAATTTTAAAATATTAAACTTTTAGTACTTTGGGTTAAACTTGTTTAACCATGACTAATTATTCTTATTCAACATACAGTACAATGCAAATTAGAAAAAGTCACTTAAACCCGAATTCTGAAAAAACTAGTGGGCCAATTTTGACACAATTTCTTTTACTACGTACAAAATCTTGCAACGCAACTTTTTTGTATTAATCATTTTAATATTGAACTGAAAATGAAAAAATTAACAACAAATAACGTTTAACAAAAAATAGTATTTATATAATTAAATATCGAAATATACATTTAATAGAACGTAAAAAATAGTTGTTGACGTGTTTCTGGAATTTTTAAAATTTGACCTCTGACCCGACTTATACGTTAAATAATGTAAAAATATTGAAACTTTGATGTCTAATAACCTTTGACCTAATAAAGATAATTAAACGTTTTCAAAGCCAAAAGTTTTTTTTTATTAATCTCTATAAAGTAATTTCTGGAAATTTTGATTTTTTAAGTAATATCAAAGTTATAGCCAAATAAGTATTATTGTTTATTTCTTTAATGAAAAATAACCTTATAAAACTTATAAAAACCTTAAATGATAATGCTACATAAATCGCATAAAAATAAATAACTTGCTATTAATTTAAAAATAATTAGATTAGATTAATTATTTTGCATTGTACTTATATTTTTAGCTTAGTTTGAATGCATACCTTTAATTTTATATTGAAAAAAATCATTATTATAAACTTAATCATATTATTTTAGTTTATTCTATTAATAAGAAAATATTATTAAAATAATAAAAATCAGTTTAAAATTTAGGATTTTATTATAATTTACATTTATTTAAAATTATAAGTACTGATGTAAGTTATTGAATTTAAGATAAACAATGCAAAGTTAATTAAATAAAAATGTTTACATGCCTAAATGTCTAAATGTATAATTTAACAAAAACTAATTTACGAATAAAAATCATCAAAAGTTTTATTGAGATTTCGAAATAGAGTTTAAGTTAGTGTCGGAACAAAACCGAAGCGTTTCGGCGATCGTATTGTTCGCTTGAATTCAAATAAAAACTTACATTTTGTAAGTCGTGATTAGAAAACGTAAAAATAAAATACAAAATTAAACAAAACAAAAATGAAATATGAAAAAACAATTTTAGAAATACAAAAACAAATTACATCATTGTATTAATAAATATGCGATTAAATGGATTAACAAAATGCAAGACTATTATCAAAAAGTTTGTTAAATACATGAAATGATAGCAAAAAAAAAACAAAAATTTATTTTTAAACTAATTTGTTTCAGTCAAACAAAAATAGCAAAAAAATATATCAATTATCAAAAAAAACTTTTTTTTATCTTCTAATAGAAAATGAAAATAAATTTAGAAAAAAAAATTATATATAAAGTTTAGAAAATAATTAGAAGATATTAGATTAAAAAGTAAAAAGTTTAATTAGAGAGAAGTGCTAAGCAAACGCATAAATAAACTGAATATAAAAGATGAGAAATAAGAGCCAAATATATACAAAAACGAAATGCAAATCAAAACCCGAAATGCGTTCACATTTTCAGAACCTTAACCATAATAATGGCCTTTTGCGCGGCCTTCTGAGTGGCCGCGTCGGCCGACGTCGAACTGCTGCCCCACGAGACGAACGCCGGTAGGCGCCGGGCGAGCGGTTGGCAATATTTAAAGAAAACAGGACTACCGACGCGATTGAGGAACAGGAGAGCGAAGTCGCGAATAGTAATCAGTTTTTTCGAACAGTCGGATGAGATGAAGATATTAAATATACATAGACATAAAATTCCAATTCGTGAGAATGACATAGTAACATCTTCATTTTTCTTTTTCATGGCCGGGTATGAAACGACCGCATCTCTCCTCTCATTCCTCTTCTATTCGTTGGCAACGGATGAGAAACGACAGCAAAGACTATACGAAGAAGTGATTCGTTATAACGGAGACTATGACTACGAAAACATCGCGAATTCTCTATTTATTTAAATCTTAAGAATAATTTTTTTTTAATTCAATAAAATTTCATATTTATTAAACAACAAAATTAACACAAAAACGGATATAAATATTATTTTTTTAACATAACAAGTTATAAAATCCACTATTTAGGTGACAGAGTGAAAACCGGAGCGCCCGGAGTAAAACCTGTCGCCAACTGCGCTCGAAGTGGACACAAAGCGCGTTGCGATGACCCGGAGATGCGCGCGCAGTAGTCCATGTGCTTAGAGTATTGTATATGAGACGACTGCACCACAGTTGGCCCAATAATTTATAAAGTATAAATATTGTGTGTATAGATATAGCATAGTGGGTAATAGATATAAGTATATTTCATAATTGTTTGGCGTCGCGATGTTGGAATAGCTCGAAAACTATCAATAATATTTATATGCGGCTAAAACCATTTAGTAAATCCAGCGAGACAATTTTTTGTGCATACAAATTTTTAAGGTCAAAGTCACTAGATACAAAATAATGAATAATTTGCAAACCCAATATCTTCTAGCTAAACGATAATAGATACAACAAATGTTTCTACACACTTTTTGTTAAAAAAAAGTTGACGTTTAATTTAACATCAAACCCATCAAAATCGGATTGATAAATCCGAAGTTATAAGCATGCAAAGTCAGAGAATTTTGTCTTTTTTTGTGATGATTTTTACGATTTTTTGTTCAACTTTAGTATTAGTAATTAACTTTAATTTTACAAATAGGTTAAAACATTAAATAAAAATAGTAAAAATCATCAACAACAAAAAAATGGCAAAATTGTCTAACTTTGCTTGATTATAACTTTGGAATTAGCAATCCGATTTTAATGAGTATGACGTTAAATTAAACGTAAAATTAATCTTAACAAAAAGTGTTTACAAATATTTAACAATTATTAAATTCACTTATATAATTTTAGTTTCAATAATACCTAACATAAAGTCGTTCCATTATATCATGGGTTTGTCGCATGGTTTTTCAAAAACTTCTCGGGAACTACTAATTCGATTTTCAAGATTTTTAATTTAAATGATTCAGGACAGACCCCTGCATCTCTCATATAAAGAAAATTAAAAAATTAAAAATATTTTTTAAATGACTGTATTTTTACGTAATTTAGACTGTTTATTAAAAAACAAATTTTGTATATCTTAATATTATTAAAACTTTAAAATTTTAATTATAAAGTAATAAGTTTTTTCTCACTTGGTAATATTTTGCACAACAATTATAAATCGCGAACAGCAATTGATACCACGGTTTCGATTT
>JAQIXC010001738.1:0-13327 GCA_034697605.1 Metabelba pulverosa
CGAGAAAAATCTTTCTTAAGTGAGTGAAAAGAAATCGATTCTTTGAGTCTTTGCGCGAATCTGTTATTTTAAATTCGCAAAAACAAAATTTCAAAGTTCCGTGACTTGAGACGAATGAGCGATAGATGTATTGCGAACGCAGAGCAGATGACAGGCAATAGAAGTGCATTCGTTTTGATTTCGGTTTGGGTTTTCAACCAATTTATATCGCAATTCCATTGCATTAGTTTTTAAATGAGTTTTCCCAACCAAACAGACCTACTCTACAATAGCTCTGCTCTACAGTATATCAGTGTATGAGTGTATGCGTGTGTATGAGTGGCTAAGAACGCGATGGGATGTATGGGATGTGTGCGCCGGCAGAGGCTATTTGTGTCTTAAATAAAGATTGAGTTTAAGAGTTATTTAAGAGTTTATTAAAAGCGCTTTCTATTCATAACTGATGTAATGCGGACTCGTTTTCAGGCTTAGAGTCGCGTTTGAGTCGCTTTTGGAGAATATTTTAAGACTTACTAAACGAGTGAATGACTAACGAGTGCTTAACTACTCCTTCCTCTCACTGTTCGCCAGTGTTTCGATAAATCCGAACCGAAAGCTCTGCTCCGGTGGTGGAGGAGAAGGAAGAGCATAAAAACGCGATATACGGCAGGGAAGGGAAGGCAAGGGAAGGCAAGGGAAGGCAAGGCGAGGGAAGGCGAGGGAAAGGGCACTAATACGCTGCCAATATTGCCTCCGCGATAGCAGCGCAGCACAGGGAGCACAGAGCAGGGAGCACACACAGCCAGAGCACACAGAGCCAGCTCATGCACCAACACACGACTGCTGAGGCAGAATGCTATGACTGATCCCTACAGAACAGAGTAATGTCTCGTTTTGCCAGAGTTTAGGCATAAAAACCGTGGACTCGAAGTGCGTGGAGTGAGCGGTGAATAGTGAGCTGTAGTGAGTAAGTGCGAGAACGGAGAGCACTGAGAGAGCGGCGGAGAGGGAGCAGAGAGAGGGAGAAAAAATTATAGCGACTGATAGAACCAGTTTTGGTTCAGTTTTCATATACACTTCACGGCTGGGCTCAGTGCACAGGACCAACACAGCCAACAGAGCCAACAGAGCCAACAGAGCCACAGGACTAGTGCTAAGACTGGAAGAGCATTGGGAAACACATACACAACAGACACAACAAACTGCAGTGAGAAGTGCGGACCGACTACTGGCGAGTGGTGTGTGAGAGGAGAGAAGTGTTGTATTGAATGAAGTTTCGGTCAAGAAGTGAGTCAACCCAATAGTCAGCCAATGAGTTAAATGTCTGCACGAATGCCACGAATAGGTCTGAGAACTCCTCGTCTCAAACAAGACAAAAGAGCGACAATACCCGAGAAGTAAGACATCAATCAGTCGCTCGAACTTCGAATATATACTGTTATTGTGTATAGAAATTGTGATATTTATGCCATTCAATAGTCGCAGCGCTCGCTATCATTCAAAACAAAAGAGATATTGAATGCATAAAAATGTCAATTCATGTGCTGTTGTGTTGTCTCGGCTCGCAATCCGAGTCTCGCATAACTGTTCCCACATATCAAACACACAATCGTAAGTCAAACACAACAGTTTTGTTCTTGTTGGCTTTTATTTATTTTTATTCGTTTTTTGTTTCAAACAAACCACGAAATTTTCGCTGTGTTTTGTCGCTATCGACCGAAATATACAGTATATTTATTTCGGTTTTATCAATACATAACTGGATTTAGTGTTTCCTTCACTTGTTTTGTTAACTTTTATTTCGTTATCAAAAACTTTTCTGAAGTATATATTTTGTCGCTTATATTTCATATCATATCTTAAACTGTCTATTGATTTATGACTTAGTGTCAGACATCGAATAATTATTTCAATATTAAGACAAGTTTTTGTAACGAATTAAAAAAAATTTCACTTATTTTAAAAATTAATTTCTGTATATCTTTTCGATTGATTGGATTTGTCGTTCAATAACTTTTCGCGAATTTTTGTATTAATATGAATGAGTGCTTAGAATAAACAAAACAAAAAACTGTTTTTAGTGTTTGATTTTCGGTGTTAATAACCACTGAAACTGAAGTGCTATTAATGAGTAAAAAATTGTTTGACAAGTATTTCCAATCCATTAAAAGTCTAAACGTTTTCGACTATTTTAAGTGTTTAATAAGCCTTTGAATCGATGACATAATAGTTGCGAAAACAGACACTTCATTAATAAGTGAAACCGTTTTTGTGTTATTGAAAATAATTAACTTTTCTTTTCTCCTAATTCTCTCAATTCTCGCCATTCATTCGCCTCTCTTTCATCCGAAGCCAAAACCCGATAACATCTGCTCTTTTCGGTCAAAACCTTTATTCCGCTCTCGAGTCTCGACTCCAGACTTTGCTTACTATTAAATAATAGAGTCATTTGTTTTTAAAAAACATTTTTCCTGCTTTTCACTGCACAAACACTTTGCAAATTCATGATTCGCTTAATTAAAAAAAAATTCTTTCGCTTTGCATACAAACCTGAGTTTACAAGGATTTTAACGCAAGAAAAATAAAATCAGAATTTTAGCAAACATAAAAATTCAAATGTATTCCCGTTATTGAATTAAATTAAAGAAAAAATTACTTTTCGGTTAACTTCTTGTGTCTATCGGATGATTAATTGGTTTGTTGTATATTGTAATGAAGTATTTTTTTAAAACAACAAGTTTATTTCATTTTATTTATTTATTTTTTTACTTATGTTTGATTCGAAAATGTGTTTTTAAAAACCCATTGATATTATTCAAGCATTTAATCTAAAAGTGAAGTAAAAACATATATTAGAAACAGATAACAGAACAAGAAAACTAATGAATAAATAAAACATATCATTATTTATTTAGCTTAGTTATTTTCTTTAATTCAACATGACCTTATTTATATGCGCTTTTAATTGAGTGGAAAGAAAAAATCTCTGGTCTTAGGCTTCCAATCCATTAACAAACTTCTGACAGAAATATGTGCGAAAAAAATGTTTTACCGTATAATCAATGAAAATTCAATTAAATATCGGTTTTTAATCAAAATTAATATCTAATCGATTATTGTGTTTGCATTGGTTGCAAAATTAAACAGTTCACTTTTATTTGCGTTTTATTTGTGTTTAATTTTGATTGAAAGAATTTACTTTTCAATTATGATTTGTCATTATATCAAAACATCGAATTTCATGTATTGCTCGTTAAATAAGTTCTGGTTATTTACTTTTTCGCCGTTTTATTAGTATCATGTTAGTTTTCTGAAGCAACTCTAATTAATTCAAAGTCACATAAATTCATTGCCTAATCGTAATGATTAAACGCTATTGCGCTGAAAAAATAAATAGATTGCTCTTTTTTGCTAACTGTATTCCGAACGGCAAAAAACATAAATGTTAAATAACTAAATGTTTTGAAAAACATAACTAAGTTTTTGCGAAAATAGAGAGACGGGTAGAGAGAGAAATGTTTCGGCACTTCGGGTGTAAACGAGAAACGGCGCACAAGAAGTCGTTTTTGGATAACGAAAATAAATAAACAGAAAAATCGTAATATTTTTTCCGATATATAATTAGAAAGAAAAGGACAAAAATCATAAAAGAAGTGACAGATATAGCCGTTATAATTGAGTTCAGGATTGCTGTCATTCACCGATCCATTTATCAGTGCCTTTAGTGAAGACGAGAGAGAGTCGACTGTCTATTAAAAGTAAACGTTTATAACATTTATATCTCTTCTCTCGTATGTAGTTATCGGCAAAATATGATTAGAAAAGAAAAGGCATTCGAAATGTTATATAAAAAAAGAGAGAAAACCATTTCATTAGGAGCTAAAAGATAGCGCTTTCCGAGAGCACACACACGAGAGAGAGAGAGAGAGAGAGAGAGAGAGAGAGAGAGAGAGAGAGAGAGAGAGACCGGGAGAGAGGCTGTGAGTGGAGTGTCTGTGCGGAATGGGAGGGCCCGTCGAGTGAACGCCAATTGATGCGAAAGAGTCTCCTCTCTCTCACACAACTGTGAAATCGGAAAACATTGAGTTCTGCTCTTTATTTATATATTTTCTACTCGTGTTTAGCGTTCAAAACCATTGCAATGATTTGCAGACAAAAAGTGTTTTTCTATTACTGTTATTCAACACAACCGGAGACTACAGACTACAGTCACTACACGAGTGTTTGAGACACTCTCTGCCTCTCACTGTCTCTCTCTTCGAGTCACTGTTCGCCTGAGAACTGATCGCTAATTGTTTGA
The DNA here is from genome assembly GCA_034697605.1 of Metabelba pulverosa. Taxonomy (NCBI): domain Eukaryota; kingdom Metazoa; phylum Arthropoda; class Arachnida; order Sarcoptiformes; family Damaeidae; genus Metabelba; species Metabelba pulverosa. The sequence continues at coordinate 4,280 of JAQIXC010001738.1, forward strand.
AGCGATGACACAATGAAGACTATAATCAAATCATTTAAACTCAATCGACGGCTTCCTTATTATGCATTGCCATTGCGTTGTCACCCGAGTGCCGGTCCAACCATTAGCCGCCGAAGCGACCAATTAGTCGATTAGTGATATGACGAGAGACGAGAAACTAATCGAAAGTAACTTTTATTTCTCATTAAAAACTATTCGCTTTTAATCGCTTTTTTGACTTTACTTTTCGACGCAAACCTATTGTGCGCTGAATATGAAAAACATTTGACTCTCAACTCAATTATGAATTTCTCATTCAATTAAATAATGTTTTCTAACAAACAATTTGTTCAAATCTACTGCAGATCCGCGAGAAATGCGTCGAAAACGTCGTCTTTTCGTTAACCACTAATTGATTGAATGCCCGAATCATCACTCGTTTACACTTCAGACCAATTGTCGACCAATTTATATGAATCGAAACGAATGGCAGTTTTGTCATCACTTCAATTGTCGCTATTCTCACAAACTCTCAATTGAATGCATACCAGACCTGAATTCGAAACCCGAAGACATCGTCGACACAACTGATCGCTTCCAATGACTCCTTCGGTGTCGTCATTAGTGCGATCGCGTCGTCGTCTTCAGTCATCGCCAGTCCCGCCGCTGTTATACCGCTTTCGGCCGAATCTATTGATTCTATTGCTTCTGATAATCCGTACAAATCATGTAAATAGTGAGACAATCGTCGACCAGAGCGTCGACAACACGACAACAATCGCACCGAATGGCCAACAATTGACAGTACAATCATTGGGCGGCGACGGCGATGATGAGGACCCGACTGCGGACCCAACGCTCGCGTCCATCAGTGACACCGAATCTAGTTTTTCGTTTACGAAACAGTCATACAATGCGTCGATTCCGGAGAACTCCGTCGGCAAAGTGTACGCACAGTCCACCCAAAAGATGGGAATATATATCACAGATCCGGCGCTCGTCGTCCGGTATAAGATAGTCGGCGGAGACTTCGATAAGATATTCAAAGCCGAGGCCAGACATGTCGGTGACTTCTATTTTCTACTCTTGCGGTTGCGCTCCGGCTTCACGAATGTCCTGAACCGGGAATACCGTTCCTCTTACGACCTGCGAGTGCGCGCAACCATTACGTCCCTCCGAAACGAAGCGCTCCGACTGAAGGCCAAGACGAGTGTGACTGTGGCGGTGACCGACCGCAACGACTTGAGTCCCTTCTTCTATCCGGAGACCTACGAAGTGAGTGTCGCCGAAGATATCCCAATCGACAGCAGTATTATTCGGGTGTCGGCCGTAGACCCGGATATCGGACTAAACGGCGAAATCTACTTTAGTTTACTGGAAGAGACACTCAGTTATGCAGTGCACCCAACGATGGGAATCATATCGACGACTCGTCCGCTCGCACTCCAGTCGAACGAACCGCAGATACACCGCTTGACAGTGATTGCCAAAGACCGCGGTATCCATCACTCGGATCAGGTGCTCGAGTCGTCCAAAGCCAAAGTGATCGTAACCGTCGTTCCCGTCAACAAACACGTGCCGCGAATCACAGTGAAGCAGCACAGCGCCCTCAGCACCGGCACGGCTCTCAACCCGAATCTGTACGCCGTTCTGCAGGTGACCGACGAAGACGTCGGCAAATTCGGTCAGATCTGTCACGTGAGTGTTGCCGACGGCGACGACTCGAATCTGTTCGGAATCACGAACTTTACGGTTAGTATTGAAATGTCGATTGGATTGATAGCACAGAATATGTTTGACGATAACGAATGTGTGTTATACTGTGTAAAACCGGTAATTGATTACTCCGTTTAGATAAGCCATAAATTAGCGCAAACTTTAGTAACTCGGAGTCACTCCACTCGAAGTGAAAGCTATTTTTGGGACAATAATCGCACATAAGTTAACAAAAGTTATAAAATCAAAACTAAAAACTTTTTTCTCTTTCTCTAAGCCTTAGAATTGTTTCGAAAATATTTAATCTTTTTTTTTGAAAACATTTAGTTTATATCAAATGTTTCGAAAACTAATCTAATTTCAGTCGACAATCAGTCTTTGCGCTCATATTAAGTATCATTTAGTTCGGAAATTGACTCAAAAATAGAATTGATATTCAAATTAGGCATGATTAAGTTTTGAGGAAATGCGCGCTTAATTAGCGGCGCCGTTTCATTTTACGATGTTTATCGTTTAGATTGCTTTTTAAATTGCATATTAAAATTGCATAAATATAACTTATAGTACTGTAGAAATGATCTAAACTAAATTGAATGTATATTTAGCCGCGGATTACGAACACGTCGTCGAACGAGTATAACATAGAACTCGTCCGTTCCTACCATAACGAGAGTGCCATCACTTCGGTCTTCAATCTCATCATTAAGGCCATCGACTGCGGCGGTGGAGTCGCCACTCAGCCCATCGTCGTCACACTGAACAGCGCCCGCACGGGATTGGCGCCCAAATTCGATTCCGACCACTACTACACCGAAATACACGAGATATCCCTAATCGGGACTCAAGTGTTTCGACTGAAGGCAACTGTTCCGCAGCTAACGGATAACTACAGCTTAAGATACGACATCACTGATGGCAACTACGACGACGCGTTCGGCATTACCAGCAATGGAGTGGTGTTTACGCGCCGACCGCTCGACAGGGAAACCAAAGCCAAGTATCTGCTCGTAATCAGCGCCCAAATGGGATCGACTCGAGTGACGACAACTCAGCTGCACATCAATGTGGTCGACGATAACGACAATTATCCCGTTTTTAATATTCAGAAATCTCAGGTCTCGATCGCCATCGCGGAGAACATCCGAAACGGGAGTTCCGTCTTTCGCATCACTGCATCGGATCTCGACTCGGGTGACAACGGGTTAGTCACATACGAGTTGGCGTCGCCGAGCGCCGCCTCATTGCCCTTCACTATCGACCACTCCTCGGGTGAAATCAAATCAATCAAAACCCTGGACTACGAGTCGGGTCCGCATCACTACCACCTCCTGATCCGGGCGTCCGATTGGGGCGAACCGTTCAGAAGACAAACGCAAATATCGCTGAACCTGACGCTGAAGGACGTGAACGATCACAGACCACAGTTCGAGAAGAACAACTGCACCGCTAACATTCCCATCAACACCAAGCCCTGGACGGAGATCATGACCTTCTCGGCCATAGACCTCGACGAGGGCTCTGTCGTCGCGTACAAAATGTTTACTCCGAGTGCCGACAAGTGCTTCAATCTCAACGAAAATACGGGTATTTTGCGGCTGACGTGCAATTTGAAGGACGAGTTGGCGAAGAGCGCGGCTCCCAATGACGCGGCCAATGACGGCCAGTGGACGCTCTCGATCTCCGCCACCGATGGCCACTATTTCTCGGACACGTCGTACGTGAAGGTGAATGTCGTCGACGAGAACGAGCGGTTCGACAGCAATACGAAGCGGACGTCGAAGAACTCAATCCTCGTTGAGTGCAATGATCTCGCGGTCGCACAGAAGTTGACGGCTTTCATGATTCAGCGCCAGCAGGAGAATGAGGTTCAGTACGACTCGGCCGACCACAGCCTCACCGACGAGTTGGTCGAAGATCTCAAGAAGCATAAGAACCGAAGACCGGAGTTCAGTCCAAACGCGCCGAAAGAGTTCTATATTCCCGAAAACATCACCAAAGGCTCGAAAATCACTTCATTGAAAGCTGAAGACCCGGATCACGGATTCGATGGTTTAGTCATCTATTCATTGAATTCACACGAAATCGATAATCGAAACCATTATAGCAATGAAATTGTCTTCAATATCGATCAGTTCAGCGGTGATCTGATTGCTGCCGAAGAACTCGATTACGAAAAACATTCCAAATATAAGCTAACGGTAACCGCATGTGATTTGGCAGCGGATCAGCTCTGTGTCAATCATATCATTGTTATTGTGATAGAAGACATCAACGACAACAGTCCGGTCGTCGAAGACTTCAACTTCAATGTCTCGGAATCAGCTCTGAAGGGCTACATAATCGGTCAGATCTACGCGTCCGACGAAGACTACGGACAGAACTCTTTACTCCAGTATTCGCTCAAAGGATACGAAGACTTGTTTGCGATTAACGCGAAGAATGGATCGCTTACTCTCGAGAATCGACTCGACAGAGAGGTTATCGATAAATACATTCTATACGTTACAGTCCATGACTCGGGATCTCCGTCGCTGTCGTCGACATCGATGGTCACCATTCATGTGGACGGTATGTAGTTTTAAACGCTTTCCTCTTTTGCACCGAAACTCATGAGTACTTCGATTGTTCCGCAGACGTGAACGACAATTCGCCGCACTTTCACGAAACCAATTACTTTATGAAAGTTCGAGAGGATATGCCCGTCGGCTCACGGATTATGAAGATCACGGCCTTCGACAGCGATTTGGGAAAGTCGGCGAAAATCCATTATTCGGTTAATAGCGACGTGTTTTCGATCGACGAAATGACCGGAAATATCCGAATCGCGAAACCACTTGACTTCGAATCGACGCAAATCTACAACATATCGATCGTCGCGCGAGACGACGGCCAGCCGTCACTCGCGTCCGTCACGACCCTCATCGTCGAAGTCGAAGACGTGAATGAAAACTATTTTGCGCCGAAGTTTCCCGACATTGTGGCCACCGCTTCGGTAAGCGCTTCGAATGCTTTCGATTATATTCTGTTTTGAGAATAGGAAACAGTCGACAGAATACAGAATATTCTTTGAGAAATCGAAATGAATTGTATTTATGAATTGTTTATAAAATAAAACAAAGAATATATTAAAATTACACTGTATGTTTTTAATTAAATATCTAAATTTAATCTTTGTTTCACAGATCAAAGAGAACTTACCGATCGGTAGTTTCGTGACGAAAGTGACGGCCGTCGACGAGGACAGCGATTTGCCGGTTGTTTATCAGATCATCGGCGGCGACGGATTGGGAAGATTCTCGATCGACACCAATGGCGGCGTACATACGGCCGCTGTTCTCGACTCCGAAACTGCCAAACATTATTGGCTAACGATTGTGGCCAGAGATAGGGCAGCCGTTCCTCTGACCGCGCGTTTGGAACTCTATATATCGGTGGAGAATGAGAACGATTTGGCGCCGATTACTACCGAAGCCTTTTATTACACCCGTATTCTGGAGAACAGTTCGATCGGAACTAATCTAATCCAAGTCGAGGCGTACGACCCGGACATCAATTCGGAAGTCGACACTAAAATCGAGTTTCGAATTATAAACGACGTTCCGTTCGGTATCGACGAGAATGGGATGATTCGGACGAAGAGTAAACTCGACAGAGAGACCCAATCCCGGTATGTCATCGACTTGGAAGTGAGTGAACAGCACAACACAGCCATCGAGGAAGCGGTCGTCACAACGATGTTGTCCCGAACACCGGTTATTGTCTCAGTTCTCGACGTCAATGAATATGAGCCGAAAGCCATTCAATCGATATATCGATGTCAGGCCTATAACGACATCTCTCAGAAGACGCCCATCTGTCAGGTCGTGGCCATCGATAGAGACAACGATGAGAACTGCGTTCTTCAGTATAAGATAATCGAAGGAAATGACTACAACTGGTTTAGCATCGACGCGACCAACGGTGCCATTCATACAGCGAAGGACGGAATACCGAAAGGAGAATACGATTACATAATCTCTATATCCGATTGTGGAACTCCTCGCAAGTCATCGCAGGTGCGGCTCATTCTAAGAATGCTGTCGGCGCTCAAAGACAAGGCCGACAATCACCCGCCGGTCGTCGACTCCTTTGAACCGATGATTCTGATGAGTGAAACCGAACCGATCGGATACGCCGTTACGCTCTTTAAGGCCTTCGATGAAGACAACGATCGGCTTTGCTATCACATAATCGACGGCAATATCGGCAACACATTTGCGTTCCGCGACGGCGGGGCTCTCATTGTCGCCAAACCCTTGTCTTACAAACTGACGAATCGGTATAATCTGACGATTGAGATCACCGATGGAATCGCTTCAAAGATTGTTAATCTTGTCATTAATTTGATTGATGTGTTCGACGAAGAGGTAAACGAGTGTTTGATTTATATCTTAAGACTTGTGTTCTAATCCCCGATTTATTTGATCGGATGTTTAGGTGACGTTCCTTCAGGACAGCTATACCGTCAACGTCTTGGAGAACATCACGAAAGGCAATGAAGTTCTTCGGCTGAGTGTCTCCGACCGCGAGATCAGCGATGGATTGGTTTTCTCTATCTATTCGTCGCTTTCGGCCGAAAGCCTGAAGAAGTTCGAAGTCGAGTCGTGGAGCGGAAGGATTAAGATTAAGGAATCGCTGGACTTCGAGTCGGGACGGCATCACATGCTTGTGATCGAGGCGTTCAACTCGCGAGTGAAGACCCAATCAATGCATTTGCGATCGTTTGCGAAAATTTCGATTAACATAATCGATGTGAACGACGAGATTCCGACCTTTATTTCGCCGCAATTCGAGGCCAATGTCATCGAGACGTCGGCCATTGGAACGTCGGTACTGCAGGTGTTGGCCATCGATAAGGACTTCGCAGATAATGCGAAAATCAATTATTCGATAATTTCGGGAAACATCGACAGTGTCTTCAGTATCGATAAAGATCTCGGATTTGTCTATTTGGCCAAACCGTTGAACGCGAGACAACAGTCGGAGTACTATCTCGTGATCAGAGCCACCGACTATGGAGTACCGGCGCTGAGCAGTACAGCTAATGTCCACATCTCAGTCAGTATTCCCGACAACTCTCCGCCGAAGTTCGAGGAAAAGTACTATTCGGTTGATGTGAATGAAAACGAAAAGATCGGATCCGTTATTATCTCATTGAAGGCCACGAGTAGACAATCGCTGTATTTTGAGATAATTAGTGGTAATAATGACAACAAATTCGCGGTAAATGTGAATAACGGCGAAGTCTGGATTCGTGATCAACTCGACTACGAGTTGCGACACAACTATTCGTTGACTATATCGGCGACGTCTTTGGTTGGGATCAACGACACGACCCAACTGTTTGTCTCCGTCAACGACATCAATGATTGCATTCCATTTTGGGAACAGAACTCATTCGTCGGTCATGTGCTCGAGTCGGCGCCCATTGGAAGTGTGATTCTGGGCGCAGACGACACGCCACTAGTGGTCAGAGCCAGAGATGACGACTCAATGCACAACTCGATTCTCATCTACAGTATAGTCGAGGAAATGGGGCGCAAGTACTTCGAGATAGAGCCGCGTACGGGTGCTATAACGCTCAGCCGACGTATTGACTACGAGAAGAGCCGGGAATTTAATTTCACGGTCACTGTGTCCGACCTCGGCTTCCCGAGTCTGAAGGCAGTGACCAATGCGTTCGTCCAAATCGAATGCCTTCCCGTCAACGACTGTCCGCCCGTCCTCTCACTCAATCACTACCACTCGACTGTCTTACTGCCCACTCATCGCGATGTTATGGTCACTAAGATATCGGCCACCGATTGCGACTTCAGCGCCGAAGAGGCCGAACAGCACAATAGCAATCATTTCTTCTTTAGCTTAACTCCAATCACAATGTCTTCCGAAAAGAAATTCGTAATAAACTCGACGTCCGGTCAGATCACGACCGCCGACGACAAACTGGCCGAAGGAGTCTACGAGATGTTTGTCTCCGTATTTGACGGCAAGTTTACCGCCGAAGCGAAGCTATCGATTACAGCGGAACAGATCCCTCGAAGCTCTTTGAGGTTTACGCACAACCGGTTCAGCGGACACATCACCGAAAACACTCATTCGGTTAAGACTATACTTATGCCGACCATTGAAGGCAATAAACTGAACGAACACTTGTCCTTTCGGATCCTCAATCCGACCAATTTGTTCCGAATCGCGCGAACGTCCGGCGCTATCCTCTCGCGTGGTATACCCATCGATAGGGAGGAGAAGTCGAGGTATTTGTCATCACTTTCTTTGTCTTAATCCTTGTTTAAAACTAATACCGATCCAAACGCACCGATAGGTTCGAACTCCTCATAGAAGTCCGATCCGTATTCATCAAAACCCGAGTCGCACACGCATTGGTCGAGATTATAGTCGACGACATTAACGACAATAAGCCGGTGTTCGTAGGTCTTCCCTACTATTTCGTGTTCGGCGCCGACTTTCAGGCCGGGACCCAAATCGGCAGATGTCAGGCCATCGATCTCGACGTCGGCTTCAACGGAATGGTCACCTATTCGGTCGTATCGGGCGATCAGAACAAACTGTTTACTATAAACCCCGACAGCGGACACATCTCAATGGCGCGATCGGCCAATCCGGCCAATGATCCGTTAGCTTATAATTTAGTCATTTCTGCCAAAGATTCGGGTAATTGAGTGAAGGACTGAATGAATGAGTGATTGAACTAATGGTTGACTTCTCGACCGATAGGCTCTATATTCCTCGAATCGCACGCAAACGTCACAATAAAACTGGTTTCGGGAGGAATGCCGTTATTCGACAAACAGTACTATTCTGTGAACGTGATTGAGAGCTACCCATCGCTCGTGCCGTTCCTCACACTGAACGCCGAGTCCCCGCACGGGCGGCAACTCATCTACAGTATAGCCGCCGGCAATGAGAACGAAGAGTTTGCGTTGGATTTTAATTCGGGTTAGTTATAGCCAAATATTTCGACATTAATTCGGTGATTGATTACCATTGACTGAATTCCAATCTATTATTAATTTTATTTTTGTTTAGTTTTTATTTTTGCGAAAACTCTTTTTAACTCTCATTTTATGTCCACTTTTTATATTCTGTAAACTTTTGGTGGTTTTTGTGCACTTATTGATTGAAATTGCGTTTCAAAACATTTATTATTCGTTTTTGAATTGAAATTCTATAAAAAGATCCGACGATTAGTAGCGGTTTATGTGAGTATTTCACGCAAACGATACTCGCTATCGATTCGATTGAATATAACCATGTTCATTTTGCTTTATGTTCGCAATTAACCGAAATGTGCTT
>JAQIXC010001739.1:0-13319 GCA_034697605.1 Metabelba pulverosa
CGCTACGATTGTACAACTACTGCATAGCTAAGACCGACTTTGACCGCTAATTGCGGCCACGTTTCTGCCCATTCGCCCATATTTTTGATAAAAATCGTTTTTTTAGCCAAATATCTTTACATTTATGTAAAAATTATTAGCAAATGCTCACACACAAAAAGGTATTTCGCCGAGTTAGTAAATCTATAATGGTATGCGAATTAAATTTACATACAATTTTTATATGAATTATTATAAAATAAATAATATACTCCACATTAAAATTTATCCATTTTATTTAAAATATTTTAATTTGTATTGAATTGTATAATTTTAATTAATAGTTAATTATTAAATGTAAATAAATTGAATACAATATTAATTAATTTTTGATTTTAGGTTAAAAAAAGATTATATACATTTAATAAATAGAAAATTAATCTTATTTTAATTTAAAGGTCCTAATCAAAATTCGAACTATTATCAAGACACTATCAGTCTGGCTAATTATTTTGCACTGCACATGCTTTCACGTACCGTTAATATATCAATATTATATAATTTAAAATTGATACTGTAGTAATTATCTCAAAGCAAACTTTTATCTATTTTGTGTAAACGTTATTGATAAATTTTAAAATATAAATTTCGTATATAAGCAAAGGATAGAGTTATTCTGTATTAAACTATCAAATATCTAAAAGTTTAATAATATATTAGTAAAAATAATATTTCGCTTATAATGTATTTTCTTCAAAGTGCTGAAAGTTATTTTGCAGAATATTATGCTCTATCTGTTGTGTGTATTATTTTAACAGCCTACTTGGTAAATTTATATAAATCCTACCAAATACGTAAACGACTACCACCTGGTCCTATCGGCTTACCCGTCGTCGGCTACCGGCCCTTCCTGGGCAGTCAACCGCATTTATCAATTAAAAAGTTGGGTGAGAAATACGGCAATGTTTTTACGTAAGTTTATACTACGTTTTGATTATACAGTATATTTTATTAATATTTATACAGTATATCCAAAGAGAATAAATTTATAATAAAACTCAAATTACTGTTAATTCAGTCTAAAACTCGGCGTTTATAACGTCGTTGTACTCAACGACTGGTCGGCAGTGAAGGACGCGTACAGTAAGGACGAGATGTTAGGCAAACCCGAAGTAACACAATTTGATGTGATTTTGCGAAATAAAGGTTTGTACTATGTTATATTTTAAACTTCAAACTAACATATTATTATAAAAGTATCTTGGTAATCTTATAAAAGTTAACTAATTAAAGAAAATTTTAAAATTGCTGCCTAAACAAGTATAATAAAAAAATTTTACCGACTGCGAATTTATCATGATATTAATATAATAAATTGTCATTACAGGCTTTAGTGAAGCTACCGGACCGGTATGGCGAGAGCACCGACGCTTTTCACTACAAGTGCTGCGCGATCTTGGCTTCGGGAAGGGCTCGATGGAGGACCGGATGGTCGACGAACTCCGATATCTAACCGATATATTGGACGCGAGCGTCGGCCGAGCGCTCGATATTGAAGCACTGCTAACGCCGTCGATATCGAACAATATAAGTCAACTCGTGTTCGGACATCGGCTCGACTTCGCGAATCCGGCCAGAATTCAACTTGATAAAATGCTCGCTCAGTGGGGCAAATTGGTCGGTGTAGTCGACTTTCTATCAATCGCACCCGCGTGGTTGGCCAAGCTAGTTTTTAAAATTGGTCTTATTCGTGGCAGCGGCGACTTTAAACTTGTTGATCCATTGTTTGCGTAAGTAATTTAAAAACAACCAGTGTAACCATAATATTGAAATTTAAGTTTATAATATTTACATTTTTTAAAACACTTACAATTTATACTTAGTTCAAATTATAAATATCAAAAATACTAGTTAAATTAGTTTAAACATTTGATTATATTTATTTATATAAACTCACCTAATTAAAATGTACAATTTTTAAAATTTATAAAGCGATGAATTGACAACTCATGAGAATAACGTTGATGAAGACAATCGGCGCGATTATGTAAACAGTTACATCGTTGAAATGAACAAGCAAAAATTAAATAATCCAAACACTACATTTACTAGTAAGTAAACTAATTTGTACAAAATACTTAATATATGATATTTATTAATCTATAACGCTTAATTAGAAAGCCAATTACTAGCGAACGCACAGATGTATTTCGGCGCCGGCAGTGAAACGGTGCGGACATCGACGGAATGGCTACTCCTATTGTCGGTCTATTATCCGGAACACCAGAAGCGTATTCAAGAAGAGATCGATTGCGTGATCGGCGCCGACCGGTCGCCGACATATGCAGATCGGCTCCAAATGCCAGTCACTCAGGCGTTTATCAATGAAATGCACCGATGGGTGACTATAGCGCCGCTTAATATTATGCGAAGGTATTGCACAAGGTTTTACCATGTAGTTTTTTAGACACAAATAAACTTATATAAAATTTTAATGTTATTATAATATCACAGAACAACAGATGATATGACAATTTTGGGTCATCTCATACCAAAAGACACGTTTATTCTGTCGAACCTCTGGGCCGTACACAGAGACCCGAATATGTGGGACAGTCCTCACGAGTTCCGTCCGAATCGATTCCTGTCAAAAGACGACAACCAGTTATTGACAAACGAAGCTTTGATCCCGTTTTCTATCGGTGAGTTCAACATGCTAGTTTAATTAATTATTCTATTATTATTAATTATCTATTCTATTTATTTGCGCTGTCCATAGGTAAGAGGGCATGTGTTGGGGAGACGATGGCAAAGGTCGAGGTATTCCTCTATTTTGTATCACTGCTGCAGAGATACGCAATCACTGCACCCGAAGGCACGACACTTACGCTCGACGGCAACCTCGGCATCACTTTACAGCCGAAACAAGCGCTCAATTTCTGCTTTAATAAACGCAATTAACAAAATTAATGTTTTAAAGGATATTTACATTTTTGACAAAATGTCATTTATATTAGTTTGATCAGGTTAATAATCTTGATTGATATTGTAAAGTTTATGAATGTAAAAATCAATATATTATTTAAATAAAAAGTAATTTTAATGTATAAAAATATTTGTTATTAATAGTTAAGTATTATTTGTGTAAAAGTCAATTATGCAAAATAGCAATTCTGACAATTTTTCAGCATTTATACCATGCACAATTTTATTTGCTAAATATTTGTATATTAAAAAATATGTAAGAATAAGTCTTTAATAGTATTAAAACTAGTTAAATATACGCTAAAATAAGTATTAAATATATAATACATTCATTCGACATTTTGCCGTAAATATAAGTGAGGACTGCGTCTAAATGCGAGTACTTTCGCCACCCATACGACCAAATACCACTTAGGGGCCAGTTTTTGCATTCATTGCAATTATAACATAGCTAATTATTTGTTTTGATTAATTCTACCCAGATTGCTTAATAAAAACAATACAATTCAGTACATTTCCACTGAAACATTTGTATAAATGCATAAATTAAAATCTTATGTTTACGCATCTACATTTTTGACAATGATAAGTATGGGCAAAGATATTAATTATGACAATTATTTTACTTCCTACATGATTATTATTTTTTTTTTGGTTTTATCATTGGTATATAAATGGTGTACAATGTATATTTGATACTATTGCATATAGATTTATTTTAATTTTACTAAACTTTAATTAAACTTCGAATTGTATTATGAAGATTATTATTTGCTTAACGTTAATTGCTACAGTGTATTGTAATTACGGTAGATATCAATACGCCAATGTAGCGCCGGAACCTCACGTTCACCAAGCAAGTTGTTATCCTGCTGCCGAGCCCGTCCAACATGAGACCAAATATGTGATTGGTATAATTATATATTTTTACACAATGTATATTTTATTTAATGATTATTTAATTTAACTTGGTTATAGTAAAAGAGGTGCAGGTAGAACATGTTAAACCAGAACCGGCTCCACAAGCGTGCAAACAAGTGGAGAAGGTTGTTGTGCCCGTTAAACAACCATGCTATTCGGGCTATCCGGGCGGTTATGGACGGGCCGGCTATTCGGGCGGATATTACAAATAGAATGTAATAAACTGTATAAATTTTCGGTGTATAATGTTTGACGGATTGAAAAAAAATAAATTTAATAAAAGTAAAACAATATTAAAGCTTTGTTATTAAATAAATAAAAAATAAATTAACATATATAAAAATGTTACAGGTTTTTCAGAAAGTTTTCATTAAAATAGCCAAATTGAGTTATTTTACTTTCTTTAAATATATTTTTTAATATATTAGCTAAGCACAGAGTGTATTTTAAGAATATATCTTCATTAAATATTTTTTAATAACTATACAATAGTTTCTCTAGATTTACCGTGTAATTAATTCTTAAAATAAAAATTATACTGTAAAAAAAATTAAACTAAACTATGCTATTTTATATTACACTTATTTAATGGAGTAAATGTAAAAAGTTGCAAAATTTATTGAATGCTACAGGTATATTACAATGTTTTCTAAATTAAACACAAATATATCAAATGCGCAAAATCTACATTTCAACTAACTCTTGTGAAACACATATAATATAAAAACATTAATTTTTAAAATAAATTACATAAAATATAAATTTGCACATGTAAATTAACTGTCTAACATTTATTATAAGACATGTTTATGAAATTGTTGCTTGTTATATTAGCGATCAATTCGGTACAATTAGAGAAGCTAAATTTGTCTGACCAAGAACAAAAATGCGTCGACTATTGCGCGCTGGCCGGAGCCTGCCTACCGATGTCCAAACAAGAGTGCGAAAATAAGCAAGGTGGTTTGTACCGTCAACAGAATGAGCGTCTGTGCCGCTGCTGCCCGCAATGCTGGAAGAAATTGCGTATGCTAAAATTCTTTAATTTATTTTATAATTATTATACTGACTAATATTTGTACAGTTAAGAATGAGAATTGTGCAGGATCATTGGTACCGGAGTACAAGCGCCGAGATGAATGTGCGCCCGGCCTTACTTGCCATTTAACAAAAAAGATTTGTAAATAATTAAATTAATCAATTCTGGCATGTCAGTATTATTGTTATAAAAATCATGTATAATCAAATAATTAAATAACAAACTTAATACTGTAAAGTGTAACTTATTATAAATTAAAATGCTGCATTTAAATTGAACTTAACATAATTAATCTGTTTAAATATTTAAATAGACCTTGAATAGATTTTATTGAGTAGATTTTGCATTGGACCTTATGTTTGCTACAATTAATATCATATGAGTATTTGTCATATCACATTAATTTTATATAATTATTGCATTTTTACAATGTTATAAACTTTATTTTAAAAATAAAACCACAATTTACAATTTATAAAACTACGACTATAATTTAGCTTGCAAACCTCTAGCATTATAAATAGCAACCTAATTGTTAACATTTATAAAATAAAAATATAATTTAGTTTTAAAAACTCAAATGTAAAAGTATCAAGCATAATTTTAAAAATTATTGTAAAACACATGATTACGGCTCATAAGCCTTACTCCAGAGATACTCGCATTCAGTGATCTTCAGACCGACGCCAAAGTTCGTGTCGTTTCTCAACTCCGGATTGAACTCATAAAACGGGGCAATAGTCTGATCGCCGATCCGATAGAACGGCAGCCATTCGGCGCCGGCCTGTCGTGACGGGCGACCCGTTCGCGCGAATGTTGCAAACACTTCAATCATCTGCGCCGACTGCTCGCGCTCTCTGTCCAGATGCGCATCCCTGTCCGCAAACGGAATTCCGAACACGGGGTAGACATCGTCGAAGTGGCAGCTGCCCATCCACGGCGCACAGTAGACGCCCTCAGCGCCAATCTTGCTGTTGAAGTAGTACTGATAGACGTGTGCCGTCGGGTTGCTGTTGAACAGTTCAGCCACAAACCGCTGGGTTGGGCACCCGAGGAAAAAGTCACCCAACGCTATACCGGCGGTGCGCAGCAGCAGATCTGGACTCGACTGGTCCGATAGGCCGGTCATATATATCTTTGCGGCGGCATTGGCGTCCACTTGCGGCGCCAATAGGGTTGTTAGTTGGTGCACTAGCTCCTTTGCCTCACCAAAGCTCAAGACTTTCGGCTGCACCGGGTTGTACGCGACCGGATCGAGAAGGCCGAGTATAAACGAGCCCTCGTCCTGCACGCGGCCGGCTAGCAAGTTCAAATCGCGCTTGAAGTCGCCGGCGCGCAGCAGACGCATCGGCTCGTCCGGCAGGAACTCGCCGTCGATGACAATCTGATTAAGACAGTCCATGTCAAGACGTTTCAGTTTCAGCAACTCTTCCGGTGCGCTATTGCGCAGACAGTCGACGATTTTGGGCGTAAACTGCGGCGAATCGACGCCGACGTTTGCGTTGTCGGTACAGCCGATCCGTTTTGCCGACTCCAACCAAATCGGTATAATGTCTTCCGGTGTACGCACTAGATGTTTGTTGAACGCCGCGCCCGACATCATAATTGCGTTCTGGTACAGGTGCCGCGAAACGGGAGATAGTATATGCAAACTGGTCGACCAGCCGCCGGCGCTCTCACCGAATATTGTGATTTGGTTTGGATCGCCGCCGAAGTACTTGATGTTGTCGTTGACCCACTCGAGGGCCAGCGCCTGATCCCATAGACCCATATTGCCGGGCGCTGTGCCTTCGGCGCCCGTGTACAGGAACCCGAACGCGTTAAGCCGGTAGTTAAATGTGACGACCACTACGTCGCCCATCGCCGCCAACACATGGCCGCTGTGATAGAACTCGCTAGACGCGCCGTACGCCAGTGCGCCGCCGTGTATGGAAAACATTACCGGTTTTAGCGCACCGGTAGCCGTGGTATTGGGCGACCAGATGTTTAGGTACAGACAGTCTTCGCTCATCTCGTTGTTGTAATAGTTTTGCTGAAACTTATAGTGAAAGCAACTCTTCGGCCATTCGCTCGCGTCGATTGGTTCCGACCACTTCTCCCGCACGGGTAGCGGCTTTCGAAACCGCAGATCACCGACGGGTGGTTCGGCGTACGGTATACCGAGAAAGACGTCGAGTTCGGTGCCGTCGAACCGCTGCTGTCGGCCATTGATTATTCCGTTTTCGATGCGAACGCTAATCGTGTCGTCACTTCTCACGCCTATCGACGCGTTTTGTAGTAAAACTAAATTAATTAAAATTAATTTTATAATTGTTTTTAACATTTCTAGACTGTGTTTAAAATTGCTATTTTCGTTTCAAATGCTTATAATATTTTTTGTGAAAACTACAATAAACTTACTATTTTCATTTATTAAAGTCTAATTTATCCTCGTTATTAATCATGAGAGACATTGATAGTTTATATATTTTATGAAAATACAAAGATAAAATATTTATTTCGCCAACTAGTTAAACGTATTTTTTCTATCTTATACTTAACCTTGATAAATATATTTCTTGAATGATAGGCCCTGTTTGTTTGACTAGTTTTTAAACAGCCAGTCACTGTTTAATTTATGATATTATTATGCGAACAATGGAATTAATGAAAGTATATATTGATAATTTAGATATGGAAGATATGATAGTATTCATTTTTATGCAAATTATTAAATAGTTGTATGTTATAAATATAGTAATAAAGTTCAAAATTTCATAGCGTATTATTATTATTAGTATTTTATATTTAATTATAAATAAATCAAACTTATTACAAGTTATATCAATAAATAGACCTATCACTAACATTAAATGAATTCATTTATGGTAAATTATTTGTTATTAACATTATCTATCAAATCTATCAAATATTTTTCATAATATTCTACATTTAATCGATTACTGTATGATTAGTTTAAACATAAATTGTAGTGTAAATGTTATTTTTATAATGCAACTATTAAGAAAAATTAGTTAGTTTTAATAATATCATAATATATATTTAATCAATTTTAAAACTTAAATCTAGTGTTATATTAATGTAATGTTAAATCTGATCATAGTTTAAAAATTGCTTGTGACATGATGCGAACAAAAGTGACATTGTATTATAATTGTATCAATGAGTAATTTATTTGTTAATTGTACAGTTATAAAAATATTGTTTAATAAGTATTTGTTTAAAACGACATGATTCAATGATAAAATCACGTACACGGGAACTCTATAAGGTTTATTTTTATAATTATACTTAATTAATTTAGTTTTAGTTGCATTAAAATATTTTTTCTAAATTGAATTAAATTCTTATTTTATTTTATAATAAAACTAAATAGTGCATAGCTAATTGTGAAGATAAAAAATTAACATTTATATTGATATAACTCACTTATTCAATAACAATTCAATTAATAATATAAAGCGATATTAAATATTTAAATGATTTCTTGGAAGTATACATGTGCCATTCTTTAAAATAAATAAATGTGAATTAATAATCAGAATATTATAATATAAATATTTTATTATTTATAGTTTTCAAGGTCAGCGGAAAAACGAACTGTACATTAATACGCAAAATCACATAAAAAATTAACACAAATTATTGTGAAATGTATAAAAATGTCAAAATCACAATTACTTTATCTTCTGTATAAACATACATTATAACCTAAAGTAATATAAGCAAAATGTTTGTCAAATTATTTGCATTCCTACTAATTATATATTTAGTACAGTGCAAACGGCCGTACCTATCGGGCCAGGAGAGGAAATGTGCGGATTTCTGTTCGCGTGCGTTCTGCATAGCGGCGGACAGGGACCGGTGCGAAAATGAGCAAGGTGGTTTGTTCCGCGATTACAATCCGCGCCAATGTCGCTGCTGCGGGCAGTGTTGGAAGAAATTGAGTAATAAAATGCTAATTTTATCATTACGCTAGTTACAGTTTATTTTTAAATTAAAATTTTGCTAGAGTTATAATGTATCATTTTAGATGAAAACGACAACTGTTCCGGTGCGCTGGTGCCCGAGTTTGAGCGCCGAGAAGAATGCGCGCCCGACCTCGTGTGCGACCCAAGCTCTGTAACATGTGTTCGGCCCGACACATACAATACGTATGTAAATAATTCCAAAAATAAATTAGTTTACCATGTTAACTATTTTGTTTTACAAACGATTCAAGTTGACAATTTAAACTATAATTCTTTAAAAATGACTAAACTTGTGTATCAAATCAAATAGTTTACATTGTAAAATTACTTGTAACTTTGCACTGTAACATGACCTTAATTTAATTATACATTATAGTAAATTACAAGTTTTTAAAACTTTATATTACTGTAAATTTTAACTATAGCAGTACAAAAATTATAAACATAAAAAGTTTATTTAAATGTTATTTGTTTAAAAGTTTATTAGTTTATATAAATGTAAAATACATAATTATGCAATTAATTTATTTTTACAACAATTTGCTGTACATTTAATTTACTAACTTAACTATGAACTTAAAATGTATTTTATCAAGAATATTATTTTTTATTTGGTTTAATTTAAGCAGTACTGAAAATATTGACGCCGAGCAGCAAAAGTGTTCGGAATTATGTATGCAAGTGCGTTGCGCACCCGCTAACCAGGGCAAATGCGAGGGCGAGCAGAATGGCGTTTACAAAGACTACGCGCCCCACCTGTGCCGCTGCTGCCCCGTGTGCTGGCAGAAAATCGGTAATATGGAACAACAATATGAATTAATTGTTTATTGTTAATATTAATTGTTTTAAATTAAGACAAAGGTGAAAATTGTGCCGATGCCCTGGTGCCCGAGTACAAGCGCCGCGCCGAGTGCGCTCCTGGTCTCACTTGTAATCCAGATGAGAAGATATGCGCCTAAGTTTACCATGATGCTGTTAAATAGTATTATTACTGTTAATAATCTCGGTATTTAATGTTTTAAATGCTTATAACTCCAATTATATAAAATAATTAACTTATGGCTATTACTGTATTAATTTTAGTGATATATTTTATAGTTAACAAAATATGTTTTTATTATTTTAGAATAAAATAATAATTCTAGTGTTTCTAAACAATTGTGTTTAGTTTTAGTTCAAAGAAATATATTTACAAAAAATATCGAATTAATATACATGTAACTTTTTGGGCTTTTAAATTAAAATTATTATTATATTGATATTTTAAAAACTAAATGTAATATACTGGTAACAAATAATAGTACTGTACTATGCTGTATTTTTATACAGTAATGTTTTATTTTTCCAACGGGTTACTGCAATTCAGTGTAATATTAAATTATTTATAACCAGTATAAATTTAATTCCTCGAAATATTATGAATGAAAAATATAACTGTTGTTGGATAATAACTTTTTTCAACAAATTCTTTAGAATAATGTTTTCACTCAAGGTTATATTTTAGTGCAATATATAACATATTGGCAAATGTTTGATTACAAAAGATTAAACCACAACACATATATTACTTTTGCCTGTTTAAACAGTACAATCAAAACAATCATATAAATTATCCAAGACAAGCTGCAACAAATATATAAACTGTGCCTTAAAATTGACATTTACATTGTGCAACCGTACTTACTTACGGTGTAAAATATATGATGAAAACAAATCTGTTTTATTTTTGTAAAAATTGTTATTATTATAAAATGAACATAGCAATAATTGTATCGATTTTATTCGTACTAGCTAATTGTGTAAAATCGGAAACAGCCGCCGAAATAGCAGCAGGGCAAAAAGAGTGCTCGAATAAGTGTATGCGGATGCGATGCGCACCGGCACATCAGGACAAATGCGAGGGCGAGCAGAATGGCGTATACAAAGGCTATGCGCCCCACCTGTGCCGCTGCTGTCCCGTGTGCTGGAAGAAAATCGGTAATTATTAGCTTGCACACTTTTATTTTACATTTAAACTAATGTTTCTTGGTTGATTTAAAGTTTATTAATTGTGCATATGCTCTAATAGGTAAAGGTGAAAATTGTTCGGCAAGTCTGGTGCCCGAGTACAAGCGTAACGCCGAGTGCGCACCCGGACTAATGTGCGATCCAAATAAGAAGACTTGTGTTTGATTTGTCTCATATTTATAGCATTTATCAACTTTGTATTATGCTAATTTTTATAATCAATAAATCTACTTTTTATTATTACATTATATTACTGCAAATTAAAATTTTCAAATACTTAATATTCGAACTATGTTAAAACATTTTGGTATAACTTATAAATAATAATTTTTATACTACCTATAATTAATAATTAACTATTAAATAAGAATTATGCAAGACAAAACAATAAAATAAATCAAAATTTTCATAAAAACTCAAAAATAAGTTTGGAATATTTTATGATTTTGTATATTATAAACATACTTTGTAATTCAAACGTGTTATAAAGAGTAAATTATCCCTAGATATTATAAATTTATTCTGTGTAAATTTTCTGAAATAATTTGAATGAAAAATCTAAAACACCACTGAATGAGAAATCCGTTTTAACAATATTCACTTTCAAGGTTTTTATACAATGTATAACATATTAGCATATGTATTATTAAGCAATTACAAAACATAAACTACTTCTGCAAAATTTATATTATACGTATTTAAACAAGTACTGTTAAAACAATTAGATAAATTATCCAAAGCAAGCTATATATTAAAATACACTTACTTTGTCTCAATTTATTTATACTGTATAAAATAAATTCAAAACAAAATCTTTATAAGAGACTGTTTATAAGTTCTTATTAACTTAATTAAAAATGCACAAAGTAATAATTTTATTAATTGTAATTATACTTGCTAATTGTGCTCAATCAGAGCAAACAGCCGCCGAGCAAAACGAGTGTTATGATAAATGTTCGAGCATTCGGTGCGCGGGCGTCACTCGGGATAAATGCGAGCGCGAACTGAACGGCATATACAGGGCCTACTCGCCCGGCGTCTGCCAATGTTGTCCCGCCTGCTGGAACAAAATCGGTAATTTGTATTTTGATGCATTTTTAAACTTTAAACTAATTTTTCTGTTTCACTCACATTTGATTAATTATACATGTGTGTTTAAATAGGTAAAGGTGAAGATTGTACGGCGAGTGACAAGCGTCGCGCCGAATGCGCGCCCGGACTGACGTGCGATTCAAATAAACAAATTTGTGTTTAGTTTGTTTTGTAATTTAGCCATTCTCAATTGTCTATTTTGTTTATTTTTGATGTTTGAATTATAAGTACAATTTTCTCATTAGTGATTTTATACTGTATTATCTGTAAACTTGTATCTTTGTTAATTTAATTTATATAATTATAAATTTAATACTTTTGTAACTATATTTTATTAATATTATATTTTAAAATATTTAACATTGCTCAATATAACACTGCTTTGGATATTTGTACAGTATCATCTATAAAGTAAATACTAAATAATTTTAAAAAGCGCCAAAAAATAATTTGCTTATTTATATTCAATTTACTTACACAGCACAAAACATCTGCATTAAAAACACAATTTCAAAACATTCTTAATTAAAATAGATCGATGCAATCTTAAAATGGGTGCATAAATTAATCAACACTCATTTGATACAAATTTTTAACATGTATGTTAATTTACTAAATAGACTGTTTGCAATCACAATACTGATCGTGGTATATTTTGCGGAAAACGGACAGGGTATTACTTTCATAAAAAATTACAATACCATAATTATATTAATATGAATAAAAACATAATCTAGGTGAAAATGAGAAAAAATACACCTCAACAAACATCGAGGACTTTATTCCTCCGGGTACCCCAAAAATGGGGTTCAAGTGCAAACGGCAACAAACACCACGTAACAATTAAACTATTTAATCATAATCATTTGAAAAAATTAACTTATAACACTGTATATCTAACTAGTTGTGCGTGGTAAACGCAAACGCGTAACATTCGAAGCGGAAATGCTAATCAAGAAGAAATTGGTCTTGATAACGGGCGAGGAGGTGTTTCACCTGCTGTGCATTCGGGACACGAGCACCGATGTGGGCGAAGTGAACGTCGAACCGGGCGATGAGGGCGACCCGAAAATTATTGAGAGCCGAGAGGGTGACCCGACTGAAGCGGCGGGCGGAGAGGACGAGACGGAAGCGCCGGCGAGCGAAGACGGCGCCGGGGGCGGCGAAACAACAACCGCCGTGTCGGTGGAGGAGGGCTTGTTAGCCGGCGAGCGCACCCATCCGCCCACTGAGAGCGGTGCCGGTGCAAATGGCACCGAGACTACGAGTGCCGATGCGGCTACAGAAGCGCCGTCAGAGAGCGCGTCCGAACCGGCTTCCGAAACGCC
>JAQIXC010001740.1:0-13303 GCA_034697605.1 Metabelba pulverosa
AGTAACATGTTTGCAAACTGTAATAAAAACTTACTGTTATTGAATATAATATTTAAATATAAACTGTAAACAATTTTGTATTAAACATATTATATAATAGTAAATTTAAAAATATAATAACTTGGGCTAAAACAATCATCCGGTTTACAAAGAAATGTTTTGTTGAATTAAATAATAAAATCCGGCCCGGCCCGTTTTGGGTCTCTAATTCATACATTCCAATTAATTTTTATACACAATTACACTTCTAAATTGCTAAAAAAATTACTAACAATACTGCTATGAGCCAACTCCACATTCTCACCAATTACTCCCTTTAATCACTAATCATTGTTATAACCAAGGTTAATCCCTGGATGTCTGAGTGTGAGTTCTCATACTTTCAAACTCACACTAACTTGTATTCACTTTGACTCCATGAGAGTCTATAACTAAAATCAAAACCTGTATTCACTTCACTTGAGGTTCAGTCTCTGTTAGAGACGGGTAACCGAACAATAAAAGCAATTCATAAATAACTAAGTCTTCAGTTACTCCAACATCTCCAAAGTTCCGATATCTCTGACGGGATTGGACTCTCAAGTCACGTATGCCATGTGTTGTAGTTCGGTGGCTCTCTAACACCTTCGCCGTAACTGGACTTCGCACATAGCAATACTATAAATTAATTTCAAAATTTTTAGAAATATTTTATAATAAAATTAACATATTAATATAGATATTTTAACTTAAGCAAAACATTTAATAAAATTAAAACATTTATGTTATAAATTAATTTGAAAAACTAGATGCTCAAAATTGTGACATATGGCAATAAAATAAATGAGCATATTAAAACTTTATAAAAATAAATATTAAAAACATAATTGCAATCTGATCTAAATCAAAATTTAAACATGATAAAATTATTGAGAATGAGACATAATTAGACTTCTGGACCGCGCGGTGCAGAGCCGTCCGGCCGTCTCGGGTGCGGAAGTCGATAAGAGCGCCGCCGTTGACGAGAGCGACGATTATGCGCTGAACGGCGCTCGTCGTCGACGACTGACTCGTCGCCGCCACCGACAGCGGTGTCTCACCGGACGACTCGTCCACAAAGTTCGGGTCGCAGTTAACCAGAATTTTGGCCACTTTTTCGATATTGCCGTTCGTGACGGCTGTCATCAAACGAGTTCTCTTACGCCGGCGACGGGTTGTACTCGTTTTAAGTCTTTTAAAAAAATGAGCAAATTAGCATGATATTAATGAGTTTAGAGTTCAATTGATATTTGATAATTTGCTAATATTTTGAATGTCAAAATTCTAATACATTTTTTGGTTTAAATATTGATTAATTGGTGTTCGAAATGATTGCTTTATTTAATAGATTGATAGTCTGATCCAGATTTAGCAAGTTTTAGATAATTTCATTTTTAAGTTATTTATTTAATTTATTTGTTATAAAAATAGCACAAAAACTAACCTTGGGATCGCTAAGAACCAATTATTATATTTCTATATTTCTTGTTATATCATAAATTTAATACAAAATTGTATACAGTTTATATTTAATAACAATAAGATTTTATTACAGTTTGGAAACATTTTCTTTAAAATATTACTATAAAAATTATTTAGCTATTAGCAAATACTAAATTATTGTTTGAATTAAATTAAGATTATTTATTGATATATTTTTAAGATTATGTTTTAAAATACAAAGTAATTGAGTCGTAATTTTTAAATAAATTGTGACTCAGACAAATAATGGTCTAGGCTGCATTACAGTAGCATGATGGTGACCAGGGTTTTAGAGTTCACCAAGATGAAATACTACAATTGTCGTACTAATCTAGCCGTGCAAACACTCGCTCAGGTAGTTATAGTCTAAGTTTAATTTAGACTAAATAAATATATAAAATAAGATGAAAGTGCTATGCAAATTATTTACATAAATTAATAATAATTTATTATTGAAATATTAAGGTTATATAAATTTAATGTTATTACAAATATATTATGATATATTATTAATGAATTTAAGACAAACAATCTTTAATTTTTATCATTTTATAATATTTGTTATGTTTATTATCTTAATTTTGCAACTGAATAAAAATATTAGAAAATTGTAAAATTTAAAAACTGTATTATATTAACGAAATAATAACACGAACTACTGAATTTACAACACCAGATATTTGTGGAAAATAATAAGTGAAGTGTTTTAATATACAAATAATAATTTACAGTTCTAAAAACTTTTTAATCTCAAAAACAAATATTTTATATTTATAAAGCTAAATAACATATACAATGATGAATCGTGCATATTTATTATAAATATCTATAGAAAAAAAAAATTAAATTAATAGAATTGGATAATTATAAACGCTTTTCAAAAATTGTTTTTATTTACTTAATTTTAAAGAGCTTGAATCGATGTATTGAATTTTAAAACTTTTAATCTATTAAATATATAGTAATAATCTTTGTAAAATAAAAACCATAAAATTAAAATGCAATCCAAAATAATATTAATTTTTGAATTAATTAATTTATTTCTAAAAATATTTTTATAATTAAAAAAATGTATATACAAAATATCAAACGTTTTTTTTAATAAATAAAGTTAATTTCATTATTTAAAATTGCTTAATAATTTTGCTATATCAAATTTTTAATACTATCAATTAATAAATAAAATTTTGTGAATATAAACTGTATATTTAGAAAAGATATAAAAATGATTTAATTAACTTAATAATAAATAATTGATGAAAAAATTAATTAGCTTTTTATTAATATTTAGAATATTATGTATATATTATTTGAAATTATTTTTATTTAAATCTATTAAGCTATTAGATTTTTCTAATATTTAATAAATTTTTAATTATTGAATTATTTATTAATAAATTAAATAAAATTTTAATGTTTAAATTATTT
The DNA here is from genome assembly GCA_034697605.1 of Metabelba pulverosa. Classification (NCBI taxonomy): domain Eukaryota; kingdom Metazoa; phylum Arthropoda; class Arachnida; order Sarcoptiformes; family Damaeidae; genus Metabelba; species Metabelba pulverosa. The sequence continues at coordinate 2,929 of JAQIXC010001740.1, forward strand.
TTAGGCTTAGTAATCAATAATATCTTAAAAGATACTTAATTTAACACAAGTTATTTTACTTTAATGTTTCCATATTTACATGTAGCTTAATCGTTATTTATTTATATAAATAATTTGCATAATAATTTTATCATATCTTTAATTTAGATAGCGCTCTTTACAATTAAGCATAAACTATAACTACCTAAGCTGGTGTTTGTAAGCAAGTATGACATTTGTATATTTTATGTGGGTACAAACTAACATACTGGAACCACCAAGATAATACATCGCCTGAGTTATTATGCATTTGTTACAGTGAGTTGAGAATTAAATTTAAACCAATAATCAATAAATTATTAATAGTTTTATTTAAAAATAATATAGAATAAAATAAATTATAAGTAATAAAATATTCATCTGATTTCGTAACATCCATGAATTTAAATTATATTGTTTATTTAATATAAATAAAATATTAAATTAAAAGATTTATTGTTTGTAACCTAAAAATATGTTTAAATTAATAAGATAAATATCAATTTTAATAACAAGCTTCATTACTACTAGCCAACTGAATGGCCATTAAGCATGAAAATCCGTTAAGAACTGTAAGTGAAAGTAAAAATTAATTAGAATGTTTATTAATTTAAATTTTAAAAATAGTTTTGGAGGTCCCGCAGGGGACGATTGTTGTTTAAAATACTAAACAGTATTACTATTTAGTAATTTTTGTGCAAAATTGTACAGTACAAATAATGAATAGCGTGAAACACAAACGAGAACGAATTTTTACAAGTGTTGTAATTATAATGTTTAAAATAGCAAATTATTATTAAACAAATAACAATTATTAAAGTTATTACTGTATTTAATAATTTTATACTATGTGCACGTTGAAAATTCGCTTATTTCAAATTCGAGGTAAACTGGAATCCTCTGTTTAACATGCAAACATTTATTATTTTATGAAAATCTCAACGATAAATTGCGAAACATTTTAAATTTAAAGTTTGAACACATTTTTGGTTAAATCAATGAATAATTGATATTCGACAAAAATGCATTCAATTTATTTAACAGGTGTACATTCTAACCTTAATTAAAATAATTTTTAAAACATAGTGTCCTTCAAAGAGTCATAAAGCTGAACAGGTCCGGGTCTTTGAGGTCTTTACCAAAGACCCGGACCTGACCTGTACCTCTTGCATAATATTTTATATAATTTTTAACCAAATAAATAGTGTTAGATTACATATCATTAATTTCATGTATTAAATAATGCTAACAATAACGAAAGCTCATGTTTATGAATAGTAAATTATTATACTCGAAAACTGTATGTTATTGAAAATGTTGCGTGCTATTTAATTGGCAATAGCATATTATGCAAACGGCGGAGGTGAACTGAGAGTTATTATTACAATTTTTATCATGTAACTATTATTACAGAGAATTTAATTGAAAATTTATTAATTGATTAATTAATTGTTTGGGTGCAGGCGTGCAAACTAGGACTGGTGGCGCACTTGGAACAGCTCCTGTACTACGGGTGTGATATGAACTGTCGGATCGTCGGCAGCGGTAATACTCCGCTACACGTGTAGGCAATCAACGACCAGATAGACTGCGCGCGCGTTCTAGAATGGGGGTTAAGGGTCAACTGGGCGATGCCCTATCAGTTGCGGCCCTCCTGTGCTGGAAATGGGGGTAAAAGTGTTAGTTTGGAGTTCACTTGGCTTTTACGCGAGAGTACAGGTGCGCCACTGTATGCGGGTCTGACGGGCAACGCCAACGTTCATACCAACCAACAAACAGGCTATCGAAGAGTTGCCGCTATTCACGGGTCTGTTCGGGCGACGGCGCCCACGAGTAGACCGTCCAATGAATAGGCAAAACAAGAATACAATTAAGAGTTTAATTCATTTTAAAACACAAATCGATTTATTCAAATATAAAGACCAGAAACAAAATACAGGTCCGCCTTCACGGTCTTAACACTACAGACCATTCACTTCGAGACCGAAACTAAAACTCACTTTCTATTCAAAGGCTAACTCAAGACTAACTCGATATTCAAAAAGGTCTACAATATATATCAAAAACAATTGAATGTGAAACAAAGGTCTTAGGCAATTTTGCCATTTTTTGACGATTTTGACTATTTTTAATCAATTTTAACCTATTAGTAAGAGTAAAGAAAATCGACAATTTATTAAAGTTGAACAAAAATAATGAAAATCATCAAAAAATGACAAAATTGCCTAACTTTGCATGCTTATAACTTTTGATTCAGCAATTTGATTTTGATGATTTTGGTTGCAAATTAAACTTTAATTTCTTCTTAACAAATATTGTTAAGAAGTATTTGTTGTATCTATTAATGTTTAGTCAGGAGATATGGGGTCGGCAAACCTTCCAATATTTTGTAGCTAGTGACCTTTGACCTTACAAACCTTAATCCACATAAAAACTATGGCCATAGATGTTTCAATTGGCATATACATCAATTATTTATCTATAGCAGTTTATGAGCAATTTTAACTCAAAATGCGTCAAGATATAAAAAATATTCTTTTAATTATAAAATTAGAATAGCATATTATTGTTAATACAATATTAATTGAGCAACATAATTTAGATAGATACTCAAAACTACTCAATAATATTATTTAGTTAATAACGAAAAAAATAAACAACCTACCCGATAAATAACCACGCTTAATTTGCAAACCCGTGCTTAACGAAATCCCGTTGCAGTTGCGCAGACGGGCGTTAACTTAGTTAATCAACTTTATTAATTGATTTTGTTATTTATTATTTCTTTTTCTAATTATAATTTTATTTATTTTTATTTATAAACATTCGTAATATGTTTAGAAATAAAAGATAAACAATCCTTAATTAAGAAACTATATCTAATAAATTGTATATTGTTTTAACTTAATGAGTTTAATTTTAAAACAAGTTATATTATAAACATAAGTAGTATATTAAAGTAGTATAATTTATAATAAAATAATAGTTTAAATAACTTTCACATATTTAATATCAATTAATATAAATTTGAAATTAGAGATAGAAAAAGTTAGATATTATATAAATAATATACAGTTTTGTTAAATTTCATATAACTTATGTTTATCGTGTATTGTAATATTATATTATATTAAACTAAAAGCATCACGGTCATATTTTCGTTTCCTAACGATACGCATTGAATCGGAGTATCGGCGGCTGCGCGTCGACCAGTTTAGCGAATGTCGGGTAAAACTGGTAATAAAAAAAATTCCGACACCCGGAGTAAAATTATTTGTAGTACAGCCCGACCTCTACCGGCTGTCCATTTTCGTATGAGTGCCGAATGTCGCGGCACTCGATCAATGCAAAGCCAATAAATATTGATATTTTTCTATTAATATCTTTTAGAATTGCGATATTTCAATAAGTTTGATAAAAAATATAATTAATAATATGATAATCTATATAAGAGATAAAACATAATTAGACTAAATAGTATAAAAATTTCAGCTTTATTGTTGCTATTATAATATAAAACAAGTATATTGTAGTATTTTTTACTTATTAAAGTATAAAGTAAATCATATTACAGGCTATCTAATAATATTTAATACATAATTTTATTTATTATTGATTATAGTTTTAAATATTTAACTATCATGATCTTTTATTTACTGTTTTCTTATATTTTATAAATAAACTAGTTATAAAGTTAAATGATATACTGTACAAATACCTCAATCATGTTCTTATAGTTGAGAAAAAGTGTTTTGTAACATTAGAACTCAATTTTATTTATGGATGTTTTTTCAAGCCATGATAATAGCTATAAAATATGTAAAAAACGTCAATATAATATTAACATTAACATTTTGGAAAATCTTGATAGCCATTGGCATATAAGTTAGATATAGTAATTAATATAACAGTAATTATAGCATAAATTAACTAAAATAAGTGATACTAAAAATGCTATCAATGGCCAAGAATAGACAATATATGGAGCGATTTTCAACAAGTATTTTGATATCCGAAGCAGTCGGCGAACGTCGGCCGCATCGGTGAGACCGGCGTTGACGGGCGACACAAATCCGGACATCACGTGAAACGGCGTTCAATATGACGGCTCGACTCCATTCACGTAATTTCAGTAATGGATTGATTGCAAAGATATTGCGAATATAGCGACGAATATAAACATTATATTCATATGATATTTCGCGTTTACATAGTACGGAAAATCGCCGAATAGCAGGAATGTTTCAGGTTTTGTCTCATCAGATAAACTTAATACTATTATGTCACAGCATAGGTAGCTTATTAGAAATATTAGTATAAACATTGGGTGAAAATACCATGCACGGATTTCGCTATTGTGTTGAAACATAGATATGACGTAACGATAGAAATGTGTCCCGGCATTAGTAATTCTATGAGCATGTTCCAATTTTTGCAATAAATTTAGTTCAAACATATTTGAAATACCCAAAAATATTTATTGTATAATTATATAAATTTTTTCTTCAAATTAACAGTAACATACATTATACAAAAAAATCGATTTATAATTATACATAACATGTGATATAAATTTAAAATACATAAATGGATGTTTTTAAAAAATATTATTGTTTAATCTTGGTATTATATTAATTAATTGCTTTATAATTAATGTCACATATATTTTAATTAACAAATTTTAATTAATTTTAATAAAATTTACGTGCTAATTACTTATATACGCAATTATTCACAATGATGTAGATAATATTTTTTAAATTGTTTTGAATAAATAGGCAAAGTCAATATTAATTTTATGTTATGTTATTTGTTTTTGTAAAGACTATGCCATAATAAAAACTATTGAATAAAATATGTATATGTATACTTTATATTTTTATCCATTTTATTTAATTGATATTAATTTAAATAATGTTATCATTTATTTAGCGTAATATTATTTAAATAATATTGTGTTGATAAAAATATATAATTCGTAAATTAAATTGCATTAAATTATATTATAGACATTAAAATATTGCATGTTTAAATAATGCAACTAATAAAGAGTTTAGTTAGTTGTTCGAATTTGTATATAGTAATTTGCAATCTGTACAATAAACATAAAACCAATTAATGCATTAATAATTAATAAAATAATTTAATCAATTAACTTGAATTGATGACATAATATTTTTGTACAGTCTAAATTTATCTCTCATTTATTAATAATTAACTAAGTAGATAATGATATATCAAATTGATAAAAATTATGCAATTTTATTATTAATATTACTTTTACAAAATTCAATTTGTAAATTTTTAACAAGTTAGTTAATTTTAACGTTACTATTCAGGTAAAATATTTGGGTAGAGCCTCAATTTTACATCCACTTAAAATAAACTGTACAGTTACTACAGTGCAATGTTGTGCTAAGTTTAAAATAACAATAACAATGTACAATTTTAGTCAATAATGAATATAAGATATAAGTTTATCGCTTTTGTTCATAATTGGAAATATCGATATTATCGGCCAAAATTTTTTCATGATAATATTAGCCACTTATAATAGTTATCCAGTATTCAGTATAATTTATTTTTCATATAACTAATTAAATTAATGGTAAATTAAATTACAAATAATTTTTTTTTAACTCATAATAATTCATAAATGTTATGAATTGGTTTAGTGAGATTTCCATTATTAACTCAAAATAGCATATTGTTAGGCATTGGTTTTGCTTTTTTGATAAAACATTTTTCACGACAGGAAGTAAAATTTATATTAAGATAATTGATCTATCTAATGTTACAGTCGAAAATGACAAAGCAGAATGTGGTAAATACAAATATGACAAGATTAAAAATAACAAAATGCCTATTAGTAAATTTACGTGTATTTCGATGTCATATGCGATTTTGTAATACTCAACTTTGTCACATTCTACTTTGTAACATTCGGCTTAGTCATTTTCGACTTTACCCAAAAATTTGTTAAAAATTTTAAAATTGATATAGTTTACTTATATTTTATACTTGATTACAGTTCTAAACTGAATAACAATTATTAACAATATTATTTTTGAAATTAGTTATAATTAAAATTATTTTATGTTAAAATTAATACATTAACATAGATATTGTAGCTTAAACAAAATATTTAATATTTAACGTTGTAAATTAATTTGAAAAAACTACATAAACTAAATTTGTGATATAGGTAGCCAATAAAATAAATGAGCATATTAAAATTTTATAAAAATAAATATTTAAAACACTAATACAGTTTCGCTTAAATTAAAATGTAAACATAATTAAATGTTTGAATATCTATATACAATCCATGATAGTCTTGAGAGCGACATATTTGGATTTCTGGACCGCGCAGTTGCCGAACAGTGCAACACAATCGTTATTGAATTTGTGGCACGACCATTTTTCTATATACATAATATATACGTATTGGGTGCTTAATTAATATACAGTATGTTCATTATTTTTACAAGTTTGTTTTGATAACATTTTCAAAACTAAATGTGTATTATATTTTAGATTTTATAGATTAGTTTAATATTTATAGATTGTGCATATTTTCACAAAAATTATTAATGTTATTTAAAATAATACTTCTTGGTTTTTTTGTACCTGATAATTTATAAATACAATAACTGGGACATAACTGATCACAGAATTTACATAGAAATGTTTTTGTAAAATTAAATATTAACATTGTTAAAAAATTAAGTCTAGTTAAATCAGGTTTAGACTATATACTAGCGTTGTAAGTAGTGAAAGATTTGAAAAATAAATTTCACTTATGCGAAAGCAGCGCCATCTATCAAGTTTGTTAATTTTTGTAAAATTAGATATTTTTCTTTTATCTAAGAGTATAAATAAGTGCTTTAAATATTTAAAAGTGCTTAACTTAATAATAATTTTTAATAAAAAGCAAATAAATTAAATAATAAATATGAATATAATGCTAACTTAATATAAATATTTATATAAAATGTATTTGTAAAAATTTTAATAAAATATTACGTCATTATATAAAATGAAACTTTCACTCAATAATAAATTTCACTGAAATTTACATCCCTACTATATATTCACTGAATAATTCGAAAGAATTTTGTTCAAATACCAATTAAGTATAACGTAACTAAAAATTTATTAAAAATTTAACTTTGTACTAATCATTTGAATCATGCTTATTTGCTGATTTACTCATTTATCAAATGGGATTCAAATCGAGTACAACCAGTCGCCGGCGTAAGAGAACTCGTTTGACGACAGCCGTCACGAACGGCAATATCTAAAAAGTGGCGAAATTCTGGTCAACTGCGACCCGAACTTCGCGGACGAGTCATCCGGTGAGTCAGTCGGCGACGACGAGTGCCGTTCAGCGCATAATCGTCGCTCTCGTCAACGGCGGCGCTCTTCTCGACTTCCGCACCCGAGACGGCCGGACGGCTCTGCACTACGCGGTCCAGAAATCCAATTATGTTTTATTGTCAATACACGCATTGATTTAGGTATAGATTTTCAAACATTTTATTATGTTTTAATTGTGATACCTCTTGTGATACTTTGTCATTTTCGACTGTAACATTAGATAGATCAATTATCTTAATATAAATTTTACTTCCTGTCGTGAAAAATGTTTTATCAAAAAAGCAAAACCAATGATACCGTTATGTGCATAAGATGTTATTGCCAACTAAATTACAAGTAACATTTTCAATAACATTTACAGTTTACAAGATCTTATAATTTAATATTTATAATAATATTCTTTCATGAGTATAAATATGCTAAATATATTTTTTACATTTTACAAATTAAATGTGCATCTATAATAAATTATAATATTTATAAATTCTATACTGGGAAAATTTGTTAAAAATTAATTTTGATATTTTAAATAATATTACGATCTCGTTAGCTAATCCCAAAAGTATTTAAATATTTTATAATTGATACATTCCTATCAATTTTTATACACAATAACATTTCTAAATTGCTAAACAAATTCAAACAATAATATAAATTAATTTCAAAATTTTTATAATTATTTCATATTAAAATTAACACATTAATATATTTTAACTTAATTAAAACATTTAATAAAATTAAAACAATTACGTTATAAATTAAATTTCAAAATAGATAAACTCAGTAATATGATACATTAACAAAAGGATAAATGAGCATATTAATACTTTATAAAAAATAAATATTTAGAAAATTATTACAGTCTGACTTAAATCAAAATTAAAACATGACAAAATTATTCAAAATCTATATCCAAATCAATGAGTTTTTCGAGAGAAAGATATAATTAGACTTCTGGACCGCGCAGTGCAGAGCCGTCCGGCCGTCTCGGGTGCGGAAGTCGAGAAGAGCGCCGCCGTTGACGAGAGCGACGATTATGCGCTGAACGGCACTCGTCGTCGCCGACTGACTCGTCGCCGCCACCGACAGCGGTAAGGAGTTAAGGAGTTAGAGTAGCTCATAGAGTAGAGTGGTTACTTACCAGAGTGAAGATCGTGGGTTCGAACCCAGGCTGCGACGACAGTCATTTACTGACGTACTAGATTGTCTCTAAATGCTACTGACTGACTCCTACCATTGGTTTGAACGCATTTGCGTAAAGGCATGATAAATTGACTCGTCAATTACATCGAACCGGGCTCATGCTACTACATTTGCCAAAATAAATACACCCAATCCTTCACCCCTTCCTAGGAGGGTGGTCGTTCCGGGCTTACACCCCAGTAGGTCCGGGGAGGCAACTTCAACCAACCGCCACCGACAGCGGGGTCTCACCGGACGACTCGTCCACGAAGTTCGGGTCGCAGTTGACCAGAATTTTGGCCACTTTTTCGATATTGCCGTTCGTGACGGCTGTCATCAAACGAGTTCTCTTACGCCGGCGACGGGTTGTCGTCGTTTTGAGTCCATTTACAAAATGAGTAAATTAGTATGATACTAATGATTAACACGTTTAGTTGATTTTTGATAAATTGCTAAAATTATGAATGTCAAAATTCAAATATATTTTTTGGTTCAAATATGTATTCAAAATAATTGCTTTATTTAATAGATCGACAGTCTAACCCCGATTAATCTAGTATTAGATCAATCTTACTGAAAGTGGCACTTGGGTGCCACTTTATGCTTAAGCATTTATAGACAATTTTTGCTGCTTAAAATTTGCTCGTAAACACAAGTACGATATAAAGTGAGTTGGAATAACAGTTAATATTTGTATTATAAATGAACTCAAATCAACAAATTAATCACAATTCTAACAAGTATTTTTATTAGATGCTAACATATGACTAATACATTTCTTCCAATCAGAATACATGTCATATGTTTTGGTCAAATAAGTCATATTTTGTTTCACAAATGCTTAAACACGAGATACTGTATAACAATAATAAATATGTGAATTGTTATATAAATTTTATTCTAGTCTAGCTCAATCTTGCATTAATAACGAGGTGAAATGTTCCGTGATATTTTTAAAATAAAAACCCATGTTTTAGATAATTTCAATTATTTAACTTATTTGTTGTAAAAATAGCACAAGAACTAAGGTTATGCACATCTTATACCAATTATGGTATAGTAATATTTCTTGTTATATAATAAATTTGCTATGAAAAGGTTTACAGTTTATATTTAAGGATTATATAATACGTTTTTATTATCGTTTGCAAACATTTTATCCAAAATATTAATGTAATAATTATAAAGTTATTAACAAATAATAATTGAATATATTACATAAATATAACTTTTTTATCTTAATTTATTAAAATAAACTGTAAATATATCTTAAATATTATATTGGGCAAATATTTATATATGCAATATATTGATATCGTCTTATCTCACTTAATTTTATTAATATATTTTTGAGAAAATTATTTTAAAATGGCGGATTCGACTGTACCGTCAATATTAAATTAAATACTGAATGCGAATTTTTGTGTCGAATCGAGAGAACGTGTTTCGGGATATTTGTTCGGTTTTTAGACCCAAAAGCCTATAAATAATGTTCGCAATGATCTTAAGACTAAATATCTATAATCTGTTTCATTTTATATTATTCGTTATATTTAAGTTTTTAATTTAGCAACTGAATAAAAAAAATATTAGAAAATTATAAAATTTAAGAACTGTATTATATTAAAACAAGACTGCCCAGTATGACTTCAATAGCTTTGATACAAATTTCATAATATGTAGCGGGTTATAATCATTCCTTGATTAAGCATATTCTGTAAGACTAATTAAGTTTGACCACTCACATATATTACATCTTAATATATACTAAAGCTATGCAAAAACTTCACAGATG
>JAQIXC010001741.1:0-13293 GCA_034697605.1 Metabelba pulverosa
AAGAGACTATTACTGTGTATGTCTACGTGACAATAAGCACCGGCAGTACAAACATGACTGGGTGAAATATAGTCAAAAGCTAAATTATATTAATAATTAGTATGTGTGCATAGTTGGCATTGTGTGTCACTGTTCGCTAGTGACAATTTTATAAAGTTACATTTTGTTATTTTTTATTTAGAGGACAATACCCATCTTAAATAGTTTCTAGAATATCTTTTAACAAGATCAAACTTTAAAATGCCAAAAATTACTATCAATAATACTTGTTAATACAATTTACACAAAAAGTATTTTACAAATAATTTTCAATATTATTAAGAACAAATAAGACGTTTATTTTATTAATTGTTACAAGTATTTTTCTTAATATAACTTTGATTAAAAATTATTAATTAATGTAAATAATTTTTGCCATTATTTTGTTAAAGTACAAATTTTGTATTAAAATATTTGCAAAATATGTATTTTATATTAGTATATTAAAAATAATATGGTTAATTTACTTTTTTAAAATAAATATATTATTTAGTTATGTATTTTAATAGTTAGTAAAAATAATAATTCTAGTTTATTACTTTTATTAATAATAAAAAAATATTTACAATTTAATAGCAAATATTTAATTAAAAACAACATATTTAAACTAAAGTTATATTTATAAATAAAAATTATTAACATTGATTTAAATTACTTGTAGGCACACGTTAAAAAGCAAAATTAATCTATATGGAAAATTATGTAGCATATTAAAAATAAACAAGACTGCCAAGTATGACGTTAATACCTTTGATTCTAAGTTCATAATATGTAGCAATAATGTTTGGATTTATTATTTCATACATAGCACTTGTCGCCAAAGCTGCCTTAATAATAAAAATCCTTTCATCCCAATTTTTAGCCCAGCCATACATACACTATAGATGGTCATTTATACCAAATATTGCCCTCATATCTAGTGGGCATTTTGCACAGGTAGGCCGAGTATGCACTTAGCACTTGTCGCCAAAGCTGCCTTAATAATAAGAATCCTGTCACCCCAATTTTTAGCCCAGCCATACATACACCATAAATGGCCATGCATACAAAATATTGCCTTTGTATCCAGTTGGCTTTTTGCACAGGAAGACCGAGTATGCATTTAGTACATGTCGCCAGAGCTGCCTTAATGGGAATCCTGTCATCCCAATTTTTAGCCCAGCCATACATACATTATAGATGATCATCCATACAAAATATTGCCTTTGTATCCAGTTGGCTTTTTGCACAGGGAGGCCGAGTATGCAATCCCATGCTATTAGCCTATGTCATCAACAATAATAACTGTCACTCTAATTTTTAGCAAAGCAATACTTGATTACCCAATTTTCACGTAAGCAACAATACGATTCTCAACAATGCGCAACAATGTGAATCGTGAAAATGCCCATAACAATGCATTTTTACCGCATTCGCACTATATACCGAGCTTATGCTACCAGTGCTCACTCATTTAATTATCAAATTACAAACATTATTAGAATAAACAAAAATTTATTCGTTTATCATAAAAACCGGACAAAACGCCGTAAACTGCAGACACTCAACGCGCCGGTCTTCCACTAGAAATTGGCGGCGACTTGCCTTTGCCTTGAGGGCAATCTTCATGCCGACGAGTTTGCTCATTCGGGGGGCGATGCAGTCAACAATTGACTTGGTCGGCGAAATCAACGCCAACAAGACGCGGATTTGGTCCTCGAAGAAGGTGACTTTGGCCATACTGCCACCGTCATCGAGATAGACGACAAACCGCGCTGTGGTTTTGAGTCCCGCATCAGGACACTCAATACAGGCCGAAGACTGAGCCTTGTTGCAGCCGCGACAACACTGGTAGACCTCGGGCCGGTCGTACGAGTCCAGCCGCCCTCGGACGAAGCCATAGGCTGGACAACTGTCCGTGGCTCGCCGCCTCAACTGGTCGATGTCCTCGAAGCGAATGCCGCCGAAGATGGCCGTCGCTACCAAACCGTTGTCATCAGACCAAACTGGACTGGGATTGACCACTGCGACAGTGCTCATCCGCTTTGAGGCTAATGTCTTGCCCTCGTAGTCCGACACTGCAAACCTCTTCAGCTCGACGTGAGCGTTGTCGCGTATGTCAGTCGCGTCATAGGGCGGCCAAAGTGTGGCCCGCACCTGTAGTCCCTCGCTGGACAACACAAACAGTTCAATGCGCCTGGAGACGCCTTACTTGGCAATGGGTCGCGACACTGAGAGAACACGTCCTTCGATTGTCTTGTATGCAGACATTTTCTTCAGTTTAGAGTTTAGATTGATTTGAACTAACTACTGACTTGTTTTGAAATGCGATTTGAAATGAATTTCCGCAGACATGAAAGTGTGGACAACAAGTGGGATCGGCTTCGAAATTATATATACCTTTTCTTTGCTTGCAGCCATCAAAGGTATTAAAAACCCAAATTAATACATATGAACAGTTGTGCACACTTTTGCACAATTGTGCAAATTGCTACTTATGTATTTCATGAGCGATTTTTTCACGATAAAAATAATTCACAGACATAGTAACATTAATTGAAGAGTTGGAGTAAAAATGATATGAATACAAAGATTATAAATTGTGCAGTTTATTAAATTACAGTTGTGCAGCAAATCCATTGATTTGTACAATACTATGCAAATACCAAAGTTTGAAAAACTATTCCATAATTTTGCGTTCAATGTCTTCGACGATCACTTCATTCGTTTCCTTCTCTTTCATGTCATTCACAAACAATAGTCGAAACACTTCCGACTGATGACTGAGAATCGCGTAATAAAAAACTCGTTTTGTCCGCAAATTATCTTCAAATCCGAGAACTCTTTACAATCGAATTAGAAGTGTATCGAAAGGTGTATTTATAAACAAAATAAACAAACAGTATATGTGAAATGTTTTTGCACTTAAGTCTTGACCTTGCTTAATTACGCTACTAATTAAATTTAAACATTTTCAAATTGTGCACAACTGCATATGAAGAAATGCCTGTTCGAGCGTCGCGTTCGCCACGACCTCTATTCAAATAGTCCTCTAAATTGAATTCACGTTTCAGTGCTTCCAATGACGAGAAGACTAGCGATAGCTTCACGTCATTCGACTGCAGATTATAGTAAATCACATCTAAGCTCTCGTACGACACGACACAGTCGGCGCCGAAAGTCAACTCAACATTCGATTTTAATTCTTCAATACAAGAGTGCGGATAATCTAAAGTCGATTTCAATTTCAAAATAATAGTAAATCCTTTCGCAAACGTATGCTTCAAATCGGCGACAAATCCGACGCTTTTGACGCGTCCGTCGGCGACGATCGCCAAACGCGAACACAAAGCCTCGCATTCAGTCATATCGTGTGAACTCAATAGTATCGACACTTTTGACGCAACCATCAAATGGCGTAATAATTGCCAGATTTTCAGCCGCGACTCCGGGTCGACACCAGTGGTCGGCTCGTCGAGCAGCAGCAGCCGAGGCGTGCCTACCAGTGCCAGCGCTAGCGATAGCTTTCGCCGATTGCCGCCGCTATAAGTCGACAGTCGCTTATGAATTATGTTATTTAATTCAAACATTTCAACGATATTCGCGATAAATGCGGACAAAACAGTCGACTCGAGTCCGCGAATACGGCCGAAGTAGACGAGTGTTTCCATTCCCGTCAGTCGGTCGAGCAGTGCGTTGTTTTGCGGACAATAGCCGATTCGCCGATAGAATCGGCGATTGTTTGCTATGAGATCGGCGTCCGAACCCAAGTACGCGTTGCCCGATGTCGGCCACAAATCGCCGGTCAGTAACCGAAATGTCGTCGTCTTTCCGCTTCCGTTGGCTCCCAATAAACCAAAACATTCCTCTTTGTTGACCACAAATGACAGCGCGTTTGGAATTATGAGGTTTTTCGAGAACTTATTCTTCAGCTTATCTACAATGAGTGCAACGCTATCGAAGTCTTCGTTTCGGATCAGTTGCGACACATTTTCGTACTCATCCCTAACGTCGACCGACTCGTAGTCGTCGAGTTCGAGATTATCGTCTCGTTTCCGTCGCAAACGTTTCAATACTTTAAATATCTTTTGATAAAACTTTGTCTCAATTATGAAAATTATCGCAAAATATATGAATCCATAGCTAATAAACCGAATTAAGTATTCGTAGATATACTCGAATGGATTGATAAATGGCCGGCAACTAGCATGCATGTCGACAAAGAAATGTACTGGTTTAATTAGCGCCGGGTTGTTGCAGTTGATGGGACAGTAGTGATAAATATCTGGAATATCATCCTCATCGGTGTCTTGACAGTAGTAACCGCCGATCGCATTGTTGGTCAGAATTTGGTGCAAACTATCGACGGCTATCACGTAGAGTGCAATCGGACTTAATATGAGTGGCAATTCAGTGTAAATTGTTTCGAAAAAGTAGCTAGTTGCTTCTTCAAACGGACAGTACCATATGCAAAAAATAACATGCCTATTAATCACGTACAAAATGTACATGCCAATTGGTCCGGCAATTATGTTATATAACGTTATGAATGTGAAACCCGTCGACGGCTTTGCGAAGAAAAATGAGACCAAATATGCGAACGGAATAAACGCAAAGCCGTAGAACACGAACAGCGAGTATGCGCTCAGAAACGACATCTTCGACGCGATTATGTATTCCCGACTATTGAAGACGTAATACAGCGATACGTAAAATAGCGAACATATCGAGTGAAGGCTTATATCGAATATAAAGTTTGACATCCAATACACCGCCGGAGTGAGGCCCGACATGTGCTGCAGTAATTTGACTTGCGTGCGGCGTTCGGTGATCGGCAGCAGGACATAGCTCGCGAACGTGAAGGTAAACCCAATAAAAATTAAACTACTTGCTATTTGCGTATGACCATGATAATATTCTTTTACATCACTTAATTTTACGCCGGTATTATCGACCAGCAGTGGACTGTTAGCTACGCTAATCCGATAGTCGCTATCGGCGGTCAGCTGTCGGAGCAATGCATTTGACCACAGATTCAGTGATATCGGCAGCGCATGAAAGGCCGCGAAGTTGTACCAAATGTCGACTCGAGTTCGGTTGGCCGTCATATCGTGATATACGGATACGCCGTATAATAGTTTGCGGAAATAGTTGAATAGACTTCGGTTGGCGATGGATATGAGCGCGTCGTCGATGTCTTCATTCGCAGCAAAAACAATGGCATTAATGCCGTTGTCTTCGAGTGTATGCATATAACTGGCGGCGAACGGCAAGCGATCGCTCGACACGAATGCGTTCATTCCGTCGCCATATATCGCATCGCTCGTCAAATCAATCGATTGCTTCAAATACTGTTGAGCTCTCGTACCGTATGTTTTGGCGAAAAAGTACAAATATAACAGTATAGTCGGAATTATAATCAGTGTAATCAGAAGTGTATAGTTCATCCATAAGTACTGCAATCTCTTTACAAATATGCCGTATGTTTGACGCAAAACAAGTTGATATGTATTGAGCGTTGTTTCGGAACTTATGGTATGGTTTAAAAGAATATCGTTATTCTCATCGATTGAGTCGACGCTTAGTATTTGTTCCGAATTATCGCTCTTCTTGTGGACAATCTTCGCGTACGAGTCCTCAAGAGTACGCATACCGAGCGATACGTCAGTTACGGCTAAACTACTATCGCTTTCCAATGCGTCGAACATTTCGGCTAACCTATGGCTGTCGGCGAAGCGCAGCTCAAACTCCAGTTCCTCTGAACCGTTGTTTAACTCAATTTTGCGCACATTCTTCGGTTTCGCAAACTTCGCGATGATTGCCGTAATTCGGTCTTTGGTCTGCATTTCGGCGTCTTTTCTGACCCGCAATTGATAGCCGGAATCGAATTCGGTTTTCATCCGAAGTGTCGATCCGTTGAACCGAATCGTTCCGTTTGATAAAACGCAGATCTGGTCCGACAGTAGATTCGCTTCTTCTAAATGGTGTGAAGTAATCAAAAGTGATTTACTGGTTCGGCAATCGGCGATTAGATCCCACACCCGTCGGCGCACCCGCGGGTCGAGACCGGCAGTCGGCTCGTCTAGTAGTAAGACGTCGTTGGGGCCGATGAGCGCAACGGCTAATACCATTCGCCGCAGTGTTCCGCCGGATAAGTGAATCGCCTCTTTGTTTCGATCCGATTCCAAGTCTAATGAGCGGATCAATTGGTCGCCACTATAGCCGTCATTCCTCTCGCGTATTGTTCGCTTCAGTTGATTGAAAAGTACTAAATGCTCTCTAATTGTCAAGTATTTGAAGAATACGTTCATTTGTGGACAGATTCCGGTCGCGTTTCGGGCCGATTGCGGGTCGGCTGCGATATCATGTCCGCCGACTATAACCCGACCACAGCCGGCTATTTCACCTAGATTATATTTTTATAATTATAAACTTAATATTATATCTTGATACTTTATATACTAATATTATAAGTTATATACTTATAATTAATAAACAACAAATAAGCAAATCGGGCGTAAGAAATATTTGTGCTTGTTACTATCCTAAGTTTAATATTTTATAAACATTGAATTTTTAACT
The DNA here is from genome assembly GCA_034697605.1 of Metabelba pulverosa. Lineage (NCBI taxonomy): Eukaryota > Metazoa > Arthropoda > Arachnida > Sarcoptiformes > Damaeidae > Metabelba > Metabelba pulverosa. The sequence continues at coordinate 6,601 of JAQIXC010001741.1, forward strand.
TATGTTATTTTAATATGCAAAATTTTACTTAAACATAAAAGCGTAAAATTATCAAGTGTTTTCTGCAGCCCGATTTGCTTAGTTGTTGATTCTAACTAGATATTATAGCTTGATAATTTATACAGGGTTGGTATAATTACCGGCAATTATATTCATTAAAGTTGTTTTGCCCGAACCATTCGGCCCGAGAATAACGGTAATAGACTTGTCGTCAACGGTTAAATCGATGTCTTTGAGCACATTCTCACTCCGGAAGCCAAACACAGACTTATATTTCATATTAAGATTCTTCACAACAATCGCATAATTTCTGTTAATATCAGTTATAATCTCATAGTTATTGTTCCGATGTTTTCCAAAACGCTTTGAATACAACTCATTGTAGGCATAAAGCAGTGGATAATAGAAGGGCTTAGCGATCAAGTGCTCGAACGATATTATTGCCGACAAATACCAAATGAGTAGTACGTATATCGGGAATGAGATGAACTGAACGGCCATTACATGCGATAACGTCATCTCATCCACCAGATAGCCGGGGTCGGCGATGTGCGCCCACGTGGCGCCCGATCGCGCGTTTACTACCAACCCCTTGCAGATGTGCACGAACCAGAAGAGCGCACAATTCGGCAATAGGCACGACAGCGCTTCCGGGCCCGCGTGCACCAGCATCGGGTATGTCAGCGCTTGGCTTTCGTACAAATAATAGTACGGAAATACGAAAGATATAATCCAAACGACAATCGTAGCGATGACTGCGATGTTCGGGCTCTTGAAGAATATGGTTATCAAACACACGAATAGAATCGACTGAATGAGGAGTAGCGCCGAAAAGGCGAGGAATAGCGACACATCGGTGCCGAAGAGCAGCGAATGCGTGTCGTAGACGTCGTCGCTTTGATCGGTGTATTCGTATATATGAATATACGACAAAATACATGTTATTATGATGTGCTGTACGCCGATCACCACAAACGCGTCGATAATAACGCTGATCCAGTGCTCGGCCTTCCGTACCCCTAATAGTAGCAAATAGTTGGTGATTCGCGTCTGCCGTTCCTCGACGACGCGCTTTACCACCACCGTCAGCATGATTAGAAAATTGAGCATGATGATGAGTACGGATACGAAAGAGCATTCACCAAGGATGCGATGCGACTCTAGCCTGCTTGATTTTGTATACCCGGGCACCGGCATGCGGTGCACAAAGATCTCAACACCATCATCAACCGATGTGTTTGTACTAATGGCGATGTGCGCCGAATCGATGGCCGACTGCAGCTGACAGAAGCCGTATCTCAAATACCCGTTCCACTCATTCTGATAGTCCCTACTGTTAATGGGCTGATAGCGCAGCGCGTTATCCATCTCCCGGTCCAAAACGCTGATCCCGTATTTTAAATGGCGCGGCCGACCACCCGAGCTGTCAGCACCCGACTCAAAACGCACGCCAAACACGCGCTTAACGGCCTGCGCGCTGTAGTCGCGAATCGTATCGCGCATTAGCGCAACCATCGCGTCCTCGTCGGCCACACCGTTCGCTTCGAATGTTATGTTTAATTTTCGTTGCATTGTATGCCGCACTCTCGCCATCAATTCGTTCGTATATGTGCTACTCGGGTAATAGGTAATGCCGAGTGTATGCGTTTCGTTGGTTTCGTATCCAAATCCCGGTGCACTGGCGTAGAGCGGGTTCGGCGCGTAAGTGATTGGTTGTATAACTGTCTCATTTAAGGTAGTGTTGATGTCTACCAAACTCCAGTACTCCCGCGCCGATAGGTATGTCGTTAATCCGGTTAAGCAAATCGGTGTTAGGAATAGCAGCGCGAATGCGGTTTTGTGGTTGCGTCTAATGAGCCAGTTCTTCACCACGAGTAGCTTGATTATTGTCAAACTTTTCAACAGCCACATTTTTTTACTCTGTAGCATTTACTAGTTTGCCCAGTTAATATACTGTGCACTTATTTAATAACGTAGTTATTATTATTTTATACAGTATAAATTGTAATCAATAGCATTGATATTCTTTGCTATTCTTTGCATTGATATTATTAGCATTGTGCTAATAATTACTGTGAGTAGTTTTTAATATCTAACAAGAATATTTGAATTTTATGTTTGTGTTCAAATTGTTAATGTAATCAATATTATATAGTTGACAATCAATAAACTTATACAGTATATTGTGCCATATAAATAATTCTTATAAATGAATTAAAAACATGTTTGAAGGTTAAATACAAACTGCGAGTGTGCGAAACAAAAATGAACGCAAGAATTTTTCTGCGCAAACTTTCAAGGCAATAATTTATATTTTATATAACAATTTATATTTAGAAAGATACCTACATAATATAAATTGTTTTTTAATTGACATACGCTGTATTATATTTAAATAATTGTTTCATAAATACAATTGATCTGTTTAAAATAAGACCGGGATAAATGATTTTTTTTTAATAAATGCAATAATGTCTTAAAATTTTAACACAAATTTTAACTGAATTTCAAATTCAAACTGAATAACTGAATAGTTTAAACTCTGCATGCTAATTACTTTTTAATTACTTGCTACAAACTTGGCAAAGAACATTAACATTAATAAGTTAATAAGTTGCGAGTTAGACCAAGATTAATTTAGCATTACTTAATATTTAATAAAATAAATAATTGTGTGAAACATACATCATAACTTTTTATTCAATGCTTCTAACATGTTTAAAAAGTGGCCGAATGCGAGCGAGACCTCTTTACCCTAACAGCAGGAGCCGAGCGAAGCGGGTTAGACGGCGGCGATTGCATCTGTGCCAAAATCTGGCGCAAATCGGTGCGCACGGCGTTCGCCGACCGATAGGTCTTTTTCTGCAGTTTCGGTATAATTTCTATCAGTTCTTCGGTGACGGCCGGCGACGGAATGGCAGCGAAACGCCGAATCACATGAAACAAATCGCCTAATAAACTGATATCACTGGCGAACGCGAGCGTATCGGTGGTCTCGCGCGCCAGACCAAAGTCGATAAACTTGACACAATAGTCGCCGGGTGCGCGCTCATGTAGCATAACATTCCCCGCGTTGAGATCGCCATGCGCGACACCATTCTCGTGCAAATAGCACAAACCCTCGATCAAATCAGTGAGCCACAACGTTACCTGCCATTCCTCGAAGAGCACCCCGGTAGCTTTTTTGCTGTCGATGATCTGCTCGAGTGTCTCGCCACTGGCCCACTCCATAATCACGTACGCGTTGCACACGAGCGGATCGGTGGCCTTCCTTCGCGGCACATGTATCATGATCACATCATAGATCTCGATTAGGTTCGGGTGCCGGAGCCGCTGTAGGATAATCGCTTCGTCGCGCGATATGTTGCCGAATGCCGACGCGCGCCGCACCCACTTCACGGCACACGGCTTTCCTTCGAGCGAGCGCTCGATCAGCGGCATCGAGTGCGTCCTGTAGGTGACCGCCCGCACCCGTTCGCCCGCAAACCGTTCGCCGCTGTCGTAGTGCTTAACGGCTTTCTCGTTGCACTCGCCGTAGAAGATGTCGGCGTAACTGCCCGACCCGGTGTAGCGCTGCACCTCGAATCCCATGCAACCCAATACCACCCGGTCATATTCGGGGAATGCTGGCTTCTTTGCTTTCCGAAACTTATTCAACCACTTTAGCATGCTTTTCGCCCCGGTTAGACTGCTCGGTTTGTTTATTTTTTAATGTTTAAATTTTATTGCTAACTTTTTTTTGTAATGTGTAAGTTTACAGTTATAAAAGTTTAAGTTTTTTTTACATATTGTTGTTTTGTTAATTTTATTTTTAAACAATATTATAATTTTTAATTTTTATTCGTTTTGTTTTTTAATTTTTTAAAATTAATTTTATTATTATATTTATTAATATATTGTAAAAATCAATATAGAATTTTACATGTTAACGCTTATTTAACATTTATTGGAGAACTTGAAATCAAAACATTGTTGTTATCAATTATTACCTTTATTAGATAAATTAAGACATTCGCTTAGTTAAAATTTCATAAACAAAATTAGCAAGACAGATTAAATAACAAATTGTGAAAACAATAAAAACGCCGAAAAAGTCGGACAAATCTAAATCTTGAAATTTATCATAGCAATTTTGCTTATTACTGACAAACCACTTGTCGCTCGCTCTTAGCGCAGTCTTCATTTGCCTTTCAACAATACCGGTTGAAATATACTGGTTAATTCTACGCAAATAATAAAAATGTTATATAAATTACAAATTGAAGAAAAAAATTACCGAAAATGCAATAAACGGCGAAATATTTGAGACAATCGACGACTTGATGTGATCACAATCGGCGTATTCGGAAACTCTTCGTTCAAAAACTTAAACCGAGAATTGGGTTTAAGCAGTTTAGAAAATTTGATCAAGATCTGTTTCATCGGCACTTCAATAAAGTACAATGCATATTTGCCGACTGACACGTTGCCGATCCATTGTGGCTGCGTGTAGATTTGGTAAAATTTTAATATGGTCTTTTCTCTAAACATTTTTTTAACAAGAGGTTTATTTTTTGCTCGGAGCGTGTACATAAAATTGTCCGAGGTGACAAGTTTGATTTTTGATTTGAAGAAACTGTCTAGATTTTTAATTGTTTCAATTGGTGTTTTGAAACTAAGTCTTGCCGTCAATTCACTGGAAAACTCGTTGTTTAGTATCGCAACGAATGTCACAAAACATATGATTATTATTTTTATTGGAACTGATTTTACAATGTAGTTATTTGGTAGATTTTCTGCGCAAATTATTATGAAAATATTTAGTTAATATCACAGTAATGTTTTGTAAAAAATCTAGCAAGCTTACCATTAAATAAGAATTTATCAAACCATTTGATAAAAATACGAAATACACTACCAATCGTAAAATTATACACAAACTTGCTTGATAAAAGCAAATAGGTTATTGCTAAGAATATAAAGACTAATAAAATTGATATGAATATTGATAGCCATAACTTGTAACCAAATATGCTAACAAATGCAAACATGCTTGTTTGAAACTTGTCGCTAACTTTTATTAAGACATTAAGCGTTTCGACTTTAATTGGCGCCGAGTAGTCGACTATTCGCTGGATAAATGGTTTGTCGAAATACGTGTATGTTGAAATCATTAAATCTGCTTGCTAATTTTACAAAAAATAATGTTTTAAATAATATATATAACTATTTATATTTTATGTTTTTTAACAAGTACCTTCGACTGTAAAATACCAACTGCGCTCGACCAACTACCATTCCGCATTTGATATGTACGGGTGATATTGTATTTGACAAACTGATGGCTAAAATTTAACGATTTTGCTAAATAAAGTAACAAGTTGCAATTTATACCATCGCATTTTGTTTGGTTAATTAATACAATCCATGGTCTTTGCTCGTTGAGTAATACATTCAGTTCCATTATTTTGTTATAAATTGTAATGCCTTAATGTTGTATCAAATAAATTTTATTTTTATAATCTTGTTTTTGTTTATTGTAACGTTAATCTTACAAGATCAATGTATTTTTGATAAACAACTCTGGCACTTTTAGAAAACATGCATGTTCAAACACTAAATACATAATTTAAATATCATTTAAACGCTAATTATAGTATTTTGTCACAATGTCAAAAAATCAATATAACAATGTAATTAAATTATTAATAGCTTATATTTATTATTATATTTTTATAAACAACTCAATTAAAACAAAATAACAATAACAAGTTTAAATTAAATCTATTTTAACAAAATCAATTTAATCTATATCAATTAATGAATTTTATTTCTATTCAAATATTAACATTTTACATCAGACTTAAATGCTATATTATAAAATGCACTAATATTAAATATAAAATAGCATAAACTTAATTTTTAAAAGTAACATTGATTTTATACTTGTTATAGAGATATTAAGAATACAAAAATAAAATACTGTAATTTATTTTGCATTTTATATTTTCAATTAAAAATTTTTTTTATTAATTATTAATAATTTCAGGGCAAAAATTTGAATATAATAAAATTTATACAGTATTATACACTAATACTACATTATAATATTGATAAATAATAAATTCTGTAACAATTGTTTATAAATAATTAAATAAAATTTATTAGAAATATAATGCATAAATAGTTATAGTAAATAAATAGTTAATTTTATAACTTTTACATAGCAAGGCTTTAAAAGTAAAATCTATGTAATTTTTTAAATATATTTAATTAGCAATTAATACACCAGATAAAAATTAAACCTGATAAATAAATACAACTATTATATTTAATTTAATTCTTAACTTACACATTATATCTGGAAAACTATTTAGTAAAATTATCATAATTATAATAAAATTTTATGCTAGAATTAAACAATATGTACAAATGCACAAATATGCACAAGATGCACAAATATAAAATGATTTAACAATAATTTAATAAAAGTCACATTGATCTTTTTTTTTATTAAAAATATTACAATATAAAAATCATATATTCTGCAGTTTAAATTTTCAATAGAAAAAAACTTTTATTATTATAATTATGCTGTGAGCCAACTCCACATTCTCACCAATTACTCCCTGCTTATCCTAATCATTGTTATAACCAAGGTTAATCCCTGGATGTCTGAGTGTGAGTTCTCATACTTTCGAACTCACACTAACT
>JAQIXC010001742.1:0-13279 GCA_034697605.1 Metabelba pulverosa
TTGTTAATCATATTAGGGTTGCAATTTATATTATTTGTGTTTAACATGGTAATGTATGTGATAACAGAATATTATATTCGTTTCGTATTGTGTTATATGATAATACAATGTATTATATTGGTTTGCATATAAAATACCTGTAAATAATGGATTTATTACAATATGATAAATTTGTTATTATTATTTACCGCAATGTATATCACAGGAGCTTAAATGTGAATTTAGTTTGCTACCGTGAATTAGCATTTCTTGCATTTTAGCAATCATATTTGAAATTAAAACAAAATATTAGATTTTAATTAGTTTAATTCATTCCGACAATTAATTTTGTTAATATATTTTGTTTGTTACCTTTATTATTTAAAATGTACACAGTAAAGATAATGTAACATTTTAACAACAATAATGTCATATTGATATTTAATAAAATTTTAATATAAGTATTTGCAAAAATTATATATAAAAATATTGTAGACAGTTCTTTTAATAATGTTACAAATATTACCAATAATTATAAATTATCAAATTAATTTGTATTGTTTATCAAGTCACTTATTCAAACAATTTTTTAATTACATATCAAAAAATAATTATTAATTAATAAATTTTATAAATGTTAAGTAAATAAATTAGAATGTAAATTCACTTTTATTGAACTTTGTTTCAACTTGAATTTCATAAATTATCATTAAAGATTTATTTGCATATTTAAGTACTATAATCAGTTATAAATTATTTTTAAATTTTTATTTACTTAATATTATATTGTTACAATAAATGTTATTTTTATACATAATTTTATATTTATTATATTAATCATTTTAAACATTTTATAATGTTATTTTAAATATTTTATATATATTAAAATGTTATGGATTAAATTAGATTCATTATTCAACATATATTCAATTTCATGTATGGTCAAGTTAGTCAATACGAAACTAGCAAGTAGTATGTACAATGTAAATATTTTTATTATAAATTTTTTTAATGTTTTATTTTCTAAACTCAGATATTTAAAACAGAAGAAGAATATGAAACTATATGATTAATGTACAGTATATGGTACAGTACCAGTATACAGCGTAGTAAATGTATAAAACAAGCAAACTCGTTAATTTTCTAGTATATTATGCAATCTGAATAATTATATGTTACTCTTTTAAACACTAATTGTTAAAATAATTTTTAAATTTTTTAATTATTAAATTATTTAAGAAGTATAATTTATAAGAATATATAGCAAATAATTAATAATTAGTATAAATAATTATTAATTATTATAAATTATCAAATAAAAAATATAATTTCAAATACCAACATGAAGATATACGCTTTGCCTTCAATTTTCATAATCATTACATTAATTTCATACATCAGTAATACCACAAACGTCGCGGACGACATATGCCTGTATTTCGGCGAAAACGGCACTCATCCAGATATGTACGGAATCCAGCGGAATGTAGCATGGCAGAATACACCGCATCAAATGTATAACGACTACCGGTTGCTCGCAAATGGATTTGAATGGAAACTCCGATTGAATGTCAATAACGAAAACAAAAACCTCGACTTCGAAGTCGGCGATCGAATCAATACATTCGCCGCAAACGTGAAGTTTGTATTCGAAGCGGAAATGCGAGCGAAAATTGGTTGGAAGTGTTCCGATATGTATGAGAATCTATGCATGGTAATTTACTTACTCTATTTTGTAGAATTAATATTTAATTAATTTTAAAATTAGTTTATATACTACCAACTAATTAATTGTAATTACAAAAATAATTTATTATTAGCCCATTAATATTTGTAGGATTTAATTTATAATAAACTTATTATTGTAATCTATTTTACACTGTATTATTTGCTATTTTCTGTTTAGGCGCACCAATACGGCGCTAATACTCAATCGAAGTGCTGCTGTCGTATCGATGGCCCGACACTAACCAACACCGAAATGGACACACATTTTGACGTTCAGAGCGATATTGTATTCAATCAAAACCCCAAAAGCATTGATCGCAACAATAATTTCGAATTTATTATATTTAACAAAAAAACTCAATTAATTCGATTCTATTCGTCGCCGAACCCCCGCATCCATAACACCGATCAATGCCTCGCATATCCCGTTCCGGCGTTTTTAACCCAAATCGACCCGAAACTGGACATCATTTCCATAACCGACTATAACATCCATTTCCAGAGCGGATATATATTGCTGTTTAAGGACGAAAGGCGATACATGTATTGCACTACTCTTGATGGCCAGGACTTGTCTAATCAGGTATTATTATTTATTATATTACAATTAGTTTCTCCTAATTAAACATGTTTACTACAACTCAATCATGTTTTAGTGTCAACCGGAACATTTGAAAATATTAATCAAGAACTGTCCGTACAGTGGCGAAGATCCAAACCCGATACCTAAAAATACGCCGCCGTATATATACGTGGCAATAATTGTAGTTTTGGTTACAATTATTATCATACTATTGTTCGGAATTCGCTTTTATCGACAAAAACGCAACAATTCGGGTATTTTGTTATTTTTGAATATTTTTATAAATAATTAATTTTATATCACATTTGTTAGATTCAAGTCACCAAATGTCCGAAATTGCCATTCCGTACAATAACGACAATGACTATGTACATTTTTAATCATCATTGTTCATAATAATAATATTAAACATTTTTATTTTATAATATTATAAATATCATTTTTCATATTTCTTGTTTTATTAATCTGTAACAAAATATATTTAAATTTGTTAATTATTTGTTAAATATGCTTTATAATATAGCGTGTAATTATTTTATTAAATTCTAAATATTAAAATATATGCGAGTCAAGTAATTTGTCTGTATATTATTACAAAATTATATATTATTAATGAAATATAATATTGCTATTTAATTATCAGTTTTGTTACATATAATTTAGATTTATTTTATAATAAGTTAAGAATAATATATCACTTAAAAAATAGTTAATATAAAATGTATTTTTTATTAAACATTATATATATATGTTAGTATTTAAAATGTTTAATTAAAATTAATTTAATAACTATTATTGTTTTCACTACAAATAGTATATTTAATAACAATTAATTCAAATGCTATGCGAATCGGAAACTACAGCCAAGAGATCAATGCGTATAATAAGTGCGGAATCGGGAGAAACGGAATGAGAGCTTTGGAGCAATGCTTTGAATACTATCTCTCGACCGGCGATGCAATTACTGACGCGCGTAATGCGGAAAATGGCGAAACACCCTGGGTCGTGCAGATTAAATTTCCCAAACCCAATGTTGCTTGGGTTATTCCAAAGTAAGCTAGTATTTATGTATATAAAAAATATATAATTAAATTTTATAAATAGAAATATATATATTTTTAATTTTTACAAACACATTTCTTTATTAACACATTTGTTGCAATGAGCATACTAAAATATAAATTAAAATCAAATCATTAAAATAATATGTTTTCTTAAATCTATTTCTAGCTTCGGGGTAGTAGCTAAATAAATTAAATAATTATAAGATTATATATATCATAGTATATGTAGCTTATTTTTATATGCATTTTATTATTATATAATAGAAAAATATAATAATTTTATTCTATTTATTTTATTAATTTTAACTATTAATATTAATTTTATACTAGTTATATTATTAATTTTAGGATGTTACAATAGTAATATTATTAAAAATTTTAACATTTATATTAATGTATTTTATGTATAGCGGTTATTATAGTCGTTGTACTGGATCAATAATTGCACCTAATTGGATACTAACTGCAGCTCACTGTTTAAAATATAGGTAAAATAAATCATGCTGTTGATTTAATTTTATTAATTAAACTAAAGCTCCATTTATAAGACGCGGCTTATTTATTGAAAAAACTTATTTAAAATGTAAAAATCTAATTCGGTTTATAATTATTACATACATTATTACATTATTATTACATTATTAATACATTAAATAAGGCTATTGTTTTTTTAATTGTTCAAAAAATGTTCAATATAATTATTAGGTATATACAATTGAAACATAAATAGATATATTTTAAATTAAGATGTGTAAGATCAAAGATAATTATATAAAAAATAATGGGTAATTTCCAAACTCCTAATTTACTTGCTAGCGATAATAGATACAATCAATATTTTTAAACACTTTTTGTTATAGCAAAAATATATTTAATTAACATCAAAATCGACAAAATTGGATTGCTAATTCCGAAATTATAAACATGAAGTTAATCAATTTTGTCATTATTTAATAATTTTTAATTTTGTTCAACTTTAACCTATTTGTCAGAGTAAAGAAAATTGATAATTTACTAAAGCTCAACAAATTTAGCGAAAATCAGCTTGAAACGTTTAACCCTTGATATTTTATATTTTGCACCGGGAAAAATATGTTATAAGGGGCCGTTCAACTGAATCGTTCGCTTTGAATCTTGGAATAGCTCAGAAACGGCTTAAGGTAATTGAATAAAATAAAAAGGATATGATACATTAACATGGAAAAAATTTATGTCTATATGAGTTTATTAGGTAAACGTTATAAACCTATATATTATAAAATATAAAATAAATTATAAAATAATGGAGGGTTTTCTGACTCAATATCTCCTGACTAAACTATAGTAGATCAAATATGCATTTATAAACACATTTTGTTAAGGAGAGATGGAAGATTAATTTAAAACCAAAATCATCAAAATCGGATTGTTAATTCAATAGTGATAAAAATGCAAAATTAGTCAATTTTTTTTAATTTTTGCTGATTTTTATATTTTTGTTCAAAGAGCCTTTACCATTAGAATATAATCGAACTTGCTTATAGCGGTTTGATGGAGCTTGTTATAACGCGCATTTTAGTGTTTGAATTTTAATTTTAGGATTGATAGTTTTCGAGATATTAAAAATCAAAATTTTGACTTCTATGAGAATTTCCCAAAAAAACCGTTTTCAACCGCCGTTTTAACCCCCGCGCCTTAAGAATTTTTGAATGAAATTTTTTTTGGAATATCCAGAAGGATAAGTATGTTTTCTAGTTGGGTCTCTCCGTGAGTTCACGCAATTTTTTGAAAAATTGCTAAATTAGTTAACGAGGTTCTCAATTGATTCCGTTCGTCGTAAAATTGGAATTGTTTGAAAACTGCTTGGGATAATTTAATGCGGTAAAATGCATTTGATGCATCTATTTTCTTGTGGTTTTGTGACATAAAAGATGTTAAGGTCAAATGTCACTAGCACTCAAAATTTGAAAGGTTTGCTGGCTTCATATCTTCTGATCAAACTATAACTGATAGTATAAAGTGTTAAGTTTACTATGCTAACTGGATTAAAGTTTTTAATATATATTTTGTAAAGTACATATTGCTACTTAATATTATATAATTTACCAAAATCAGATTGATATATTCAAAAATATTTGCATACAAATTTAGGTATTTTTATATATAATTTGTGTAAATAATAGTAAATTACATATAAAAATAGCAGTTTGAATGCATTTATCTCAGAATTTTAAAATCTGATTGTAACAATTATTATATCAAATTAAACAGTAATTTATACTAACAGTTATTGTTTGGTCAAAAGATATGGAGTCAGCAAAACTTCCAAATTTTGAGTGCTAGTGACCTTTGACCTTAACATCTTTTATGTCACAAAACCACAAGAAAATATATGCATCAAATGCATTTTACCGCATTAAATTATCCCAAGCAGTTTTCAAACAATTCCAATTCTACGACGAACGGAATCAATTGAGAACCTCGTTAACTAATTTAGCAATTTTTAAATAATTGCGTGAACTCACGGGGAGACCCAACTAGAAAACATCCTTATCCTTAGTAGATATTTCAAAAAAAATTTCATTCAAAAATTTTTAAGGCGCGGGGGTTAAAACGGCGGTTGAAATCGGCCTTTTTCGGGAAATTCTCATAGGAGTCGAAATTTTGATTTTTAATATCTCAAAAACTATCAATCCTAAAATTATAATTCAAACACTAAAATGTGCGTCTTAACAAGCTCCATCAAACCGCTATAAGCAAGTTCGATTATCTTCTAATGGTAAAGGCTCTTTAATAAATTGCTAATTTTTACTTTCTTTTTAATATGTTAAATTTGAACATAAATAGTGAAAATCAACAAAAAATGACAAAATTGCATAACTTTGCATGCTTATAACTTTTGAATTAACAATCGATTTAATGATTTTGGTTTTAAATAAAACTTCAATCTCTCCTTAACCAAAAGTGTTTATAATTGCTTATTCTATCTAATATAGTTTAATCTGGAGATACGGGGTCAGCAAACCCTCTATTATATCATAGTCTATGACCTTTGACCTGATAAACCTATATAGACATAAATTTTCCCGATGTTGATGTATCATATGTTTATTACTTTATTCAATTAACTTTAAGCCGTGTCTGATCTATTTCAAGATTTATAGCGAACGATTTAGTTGAACGGCCTCTTACTTATTAATACATAATTATTTTGAATTATTATTTTCTTATTAGACAACGGTTTGCAGCATTTCACAATACATGTACACAGTAACTACTTGATATACATTCTACAGCAGTAAGTTTATACAATACATTCTAGCGCTCATACAAAACATAAGCAATTCAAAGCATAGAATCGGCAAATCTAGCCGTTAATTGTTGCCAAACGCGCCACCATTTGCCGGTAATTTTTGGTTTAAATACTATTTGGGTTCAAATCTTCAATTCGGTACTATTTTAAAGCCGATCGGCGGCTATCATGCCATTGCGGTCTACCTGTTATTTTAATTATTTTAGCTCAGCTGAAATCATGTTTGACCTTCAGTACAATCGCGGATTAATGATCGAATCGACGCGACTTATATCGCATCCGAAGTACGACCGCAACTCAGACAAGGCCTACATGTATGACATCGGACTTATTGAACTCAAACAGAGCGTCGATTACAACCGAATCGGCGAATCGTTCTACGAATTCAATGCCTTGTGTTTACCGCCGAACCAAACGGGACAGAAGACTCACGAATTGGGATATATGAGCGGTTGGGGTAAACGGCACAGTCAGCCGGAAGACCGGTCGCTGCAGATCTTAAGTCTGATGGTTAAGAAGTTTCGCGCAGATAATAAAGTTTTTGGTATATTATCACACTCCTATAAATTATGCAAGGTATTTGCATTGCTTAAAATAATATAACTACATAAAATGCATGGAGATTTTTAAAAATATTAATATTACACAAATTCTTTTTAACAAAAAATTTAATTTGCTATTAACATACGGCATTTTGATGCATTGTCGCAAGTTTGTTGTTAAATGCACAATACTAAATAAATCGTTAAATTAAGTTATATATTATTACTAAGAAAGCTACTTGTATGCTTTTGGTATAAGACTATCTAGCATACCCTCACACATCAGTCATACGCTCTAAACAAGTAGATAGAATATAAACAAAATTGATTAATTTAATAATGATTATGTTTATTTTCGTAAAGTTCAATGTCGTAAAGTGGAATATCGTAAAGTCGAATATCGTAAAGTCGAATATCGTAAAATTGAATATTGTAAAATCGACTATTGTTAAATCAAATATCGATATTTAATTGTTAAGTTGATAGTTGTTAAGTCGAATATCATTAAGTCGAATACTATAAAGTTACTACTGAACAATATTTTATTTAAAATTTAATTTTAATATTTGAATTAACAATAGTCGATTTAACATTTTTAAACTTAACAAAATTCGATGTTACTAGATTCGACTTTACAATATTCGACTAAACAAAAATCAACATAATCATTAGTAAGTTAATCAATTTTGTTTATATTCTATCTACTTGTTTAGAGTGTATGACTGATATGTATGGGTATGCCTGTTAGTCTTATACCAAAAACATCCGAGTAGATTCCCTAATTATTACCTATTATTTATATAACATAAAGCATTTAATACAATTTCCAATTTTTGACTGAATATTAAATATATAGTATATTTCACTGTTAAGTATATAATTTATAACTAATATCATTTGTTTCACAAAATGATAGTTTTAAATCTTGTACTATTAAGACATATATAAATTTAATATTTAATAAATCCATAATATACAGTATATAATGGCGAATATAACAAAACCCATATTATATTTGGCACGGTATTATTTTAAAAATTTAATAATATATATTATAACAATTAAATAAAATAAAAACATATATTACATCCATTGCAAAGTTTTTATTATAATTCGCTAGTTTTTGTAAATTTATAATTATATAAAAATGTAAAACAAAAAGTCCCAGTTTAATATTATACATTAAAGTATTTATTTATTGCGCAAATATTAGGGCGATTCGGGTGCACCGATTTGGCGGTACCACATGGGCCGCGCTGTACAGATTGGTGTGTGGACGACGGGGTGGGGTGAGACGCCCGATAACTGCGGAACTGTAAATGGCCAAGCTACATCCGTTTCCTATTATATTGATTGGATTATTCAGACAATAAAACCGTGATTTTAATAATGAAATTACTATCAAACAATCATAATTAATTCGTTAACGTACTTAACTTTGTCTAATATTTGCCGTTAAATTTAGCATTAAACTATAGCTATCGTTATTGCATAATTGTTCCCGTACAATTTAGCGGCAAATGACATTATGGTCGGCCATAATCAACGGTCGTAAAAATTGCCTAATTTGAAAATTTATGTTGTTTAATTTGAAATTTGGATTATTGAATGTATAATATATTTAATAAATTAATACAAATAATTCTATTAGTTACTTTTGTTATTTAAAAAGTATAATATCAAAATACTTAAACATTTTAAAAGCAATAATGTCATGTTAATAATTATTAAATTTTAACTATCAATAGTTGTCAAAATTATATATAAAAATATTACAGACTGTATTGTATAATAATGATACAAATTCTACGTATAATTTTGATTAATTTGTTTTATATTATTTTGGTCAAATTACTTATTTAAACAATTTATTAAATAATACTTTAAAAATAATATAAATACATTTTATAATTGTCAAATAAATAAAATATAAAGCTGAGCAATAAAACCTCAGGTCATAAGACCCGGACCTGAGGTTTTTAAAGGTCCGGTTTCGAGTCGTGGTCCTCAGTTTCAGTAGAGGTCCGGGTCCGGGTTCTCAATGTGGAGGTGCGGGTCCGGTCCGGGTCTTTGTTAAAAACCTCACCCGGTACCCGGACCTGCTCAGCTCTAATAAAATAGAATTTAAAATTAATTTAAGTTGAACTCTGTTTCAACTTGATAAAAATTTGAGATATTTTAAGTATGTTTTTATTAGTATTTTTGTATACTAATTATTTATATTATAAATAAAACAATTTTACTTACTTATTATTATAAATAAAACCAGTATGAGCTTAATACCTTTGTTGTAAAGTCCTAATTATCTATCTATTTTATTAGCAATTTAAAAAACCACACTATTTTTAAATATTTTTTGATTCGATAATTTTACACTGACAATATAAAACTTCGCGTAATACAAAAACAAAATTTTAATTACAATAATAGTATAAATGTTGTATTGACTGTTAAAAATACAAAGAGCCTGTATACTAGTAGCGAATTTTTCCCCGCTATTTATAATAATATTGTAACACGTAACATTATTAGACTTACAATTATTCAACTTATTCGTAGAGACGATAAGAGTGTGTAAACACGCCAAATTAAAGCTCTGGTCACTAATAACAAGATTCGCCACAATTTAACTGCTAAAGGCCTTACGCGCGAACATAATCATTGGCCATAATTAGTTAAATGGTAAAACTGCTATGCATTGTATGCATTGTATAACACAGCGCTTCGTAGCAATTCAATGCATAAAGAACACCAATTGTGACTATTATTTAAGACAGCGCGATTGGCCATTCAAAACTAAATTGTGTCGAATCTTGTTTTTAATAACCATAGATTTAATTTGGTATAGCATTAAACACAAAAATTATTTACACACCTTTATCATCCTTACGAGTTAATATTATTAAACTTGCAAATATTGGTAATAGTGAAAATGCCACCATAGTCAATAAAAATCCATTTAACTTGATTGGTAATAAAAATGCACGTTATATAAATGATAAAATTAAACAAATGGCATACAAATATTTTATGATCTATTTATTTACATATATATTTAATAAGTAAAAGATTACAAGACTTTAAAGTCATTATATTTTTACGATATTTAACGTATTATTAAAACAAGATGTCAAATTATAACAATATCAGAAACACATTTTTAACTATTTTTTATGTTTTATCAAATGTATATTTTAATATTTAATATTAAAAATATTATATTTTATAAAGCGTTATTTGTTGTTAATTTTATAATATTAATTCTTTTAAAAATTAGTCAATGCAAAAAAGTTGCGTGGGTTAATTTTAAATTTATTTATATAATTAATATCAAAAACGGTTTAGTTGTATTTTAGTAAATGCTCTGGATGTTAATTTTTCTCCCATGGGAAATACTGTATATAAAAGTTATTTGCGTGTTAAATAATATATCAATATATAATTACAATACATAATTATATAATTATATTACAATATATAATTACAATATTAACATTATATTAATAAATATCTGTAAAAGAATATAATATTGTTATTTGATAAATATTTATAAATGTTTTACTTATCTGTGTATAAAAATTAATTATTTATTTGATTAACTATTCATATGTTTATCATATTTAGCGGATATCAAGCTCATTGTTCTGGTTCAATAATTGCACCTAGATGGATATTAACTGCGGCACATTGCTTGGAATATAGGTAATATAAATTATAATAATAATATAATTTTTATTTATTTTACTATTATATATAATATAAGTAAATAATTCAATAATTTTGTTTTAAATTACAAAATAATTTATATTGTCGAAAAATATAGTTAGTAATAGTTAAAATATATATTGTTTAAGATTTTTATGCATTTATTTGTTATACAGCGTCAGGCTTAAATGTATGACCAATATGGTGATAAACTTTAGAAGCGCACTGTACACAATTCCATTTAAAAGCTATGCAGTTATACTACAATACGCTTTTAAAGTCTATGATCACATTGGGCATACATTGAAGTCTGACGCAACCAACTGTCAGGTAGCCTAAAGAAACCACTGCCTATTGTTTATACTTATATGCAATCATTAATCTAGTAAAAAATCGTTTTTATAAGAGCCAATTTTATATTGGCTAAATTTATCGTAATCAAGTTATAACTTATAAGTCTATTTTAAATCAGACATTTGCTATATAAGAAAATTTGTTTAGAAGTAAACAAAATTATTTTAAATTATGTAGGCTATATGAGTAAGGTCAAGATTTTAAATATAATGTATTTTTATTATTATCTAACCTGTTCGAAGCACATAACACATAAGATTATACAGTATGTGCTACCAGTATTCGTGTAAAATTGAATATGATTACTAGTTAAATCTAAAATCTAAACACATTCACACATATCGTTTCATTTTATACGTATTAACATGAAATTAATAATACATATTATTAATGTGTATTTTTGTTTTAGTATCTATTTTATTATTAAATGTAAAATTGTTTTATTCAAAGTCGCTCAAAATGTAGATATTTAGTACAATTTAATTAAAATTGAATAGATTGTTACTGATAAATCGAATGTAAGTATGCTAAATTTATTAAGATATATAACATTAATGCGGGGGTAGATTTTAAATAATTGTAATTGTAAATTTCTAAAATCCGTTAAAATGTTACCAAGAAAATCGAGAAAAACTAACATATTACTAGCGACTTTATATAATTACGCACGTGATATTTTTTCAACATTTTGATTATAGATTTACAGTTTAATTGAATTAAATAATCATGCGCTTAATAGCTCAGCCGAGATTAGGTTTGGTCTAAAGTACAAACGCGGGCTAATGATCGAATCGACGCGAATTATAGCGCATCCGAAGTACGACCGCAACGCCGAGAATAATGAGAAGTACGACATCGGACTCATTGAACTCAAAGAACCCGTCGATTACAAACGAATCGGCGCAGAGTTCGATGAATTCAATTCGCTGTGTTTGCCGCCGAATAATACGGGACATAAAAGGCGCGAATTGGCGTATATTAGCGGTTGGGGTAAACGCGGCAGTCATCCGGACGAGCGGTCGCTGCAAATCGCGAGTCTGTTTGTTGAGGAGTTTGGGCCCAATTATAGGAGTTTTTCCGTAATTTCCACTTCGCATATATTATGCAACGTACGTATGCAATTAACGTGCTGGTTTGACTAATTAGTGCTTACATTAAATATACAAATTATCCACACAAAAAAAAACAAAATTTGCAAACATAAAAACAAAAGTAATGTCCAAGTTGTAATTTTATAAGAACAAAAATTAATTAGTATGTTTTCATAGTATTATATGATTCGTTTGATAACAGTTTATGCACATTTTATCCTTGAATATATAAACAAGACTGCCCAGTATGACTTCAATAGCTTTGATACAAATTCCATAATATGTAGTTGATTTTAATCATTAATTTATTGAGCATATACTGTAAGATTAATTAGGTTTGACCACTCATATATATTACCTCTCAATATATACTAAAGCTATACAAAAACTTCACAGATGCGCAAGTAAGGTATACAAAAACTTCACAGATGCGCAAGTGTGCTCTTCACCAATCCATCCACTAATAGTTATTTCCCTAAGCATTCAGTATTAACTGTCAAATGCATTTCCTATGGCAATATAATCCCCACTATTGCACCCCATCCACTAATATGTTCCATTTGTAAGCCATCTCATATTGGCGAACTATTAATATAACGCTAAAAGTGTGCATTTTTACAATGCTCCCCCTAAGCACATTAGTAGCCAATTCCCAAGTCCAATGCATTTCCTATGGCATTTATTCTATATTTTCAATGTTAATATTTATGTTGATAACACAATGAAGAAACAACACTATTATTAAATATTTTTTCGTTTTTTCCGATTGCAAAACAAATGCAATTTTATTTGCAGAACGCTTATATTTATATTATTATAACAGAAAAATTCTTATAATTATAATTAAACTCTTTATTAGCGTCCTAGCCAAAACTCTATTATAACAGTATCGCTGTTGCATTTTAGTCGATAATAGTATAAACAATTTTTTACTATTTGCG